>OX457037.1:22450538-22730538 GCA_949752735.1 Lumbricus terrestris | reverse complement strand
TACCGATTAATTATCTGATTATAATCTGGTCGTTTTGACTGAGTATACTCCAGGGAAACGAGGTGCCATGGACTCGGTGATTTTGAAAGGGGTTGGGAATAGCTCGAGTGAACAATATACATGTAGAATGGATTGCAGGTTTAAAGCACTGCAGTGCTGGCAGAACTACACAGCAAATGCACAGCACACTAGTTCGTGTGCTAACTTCCTTTATAAGCACTCGTATGCTTCTATCCCCCCTAAGCAGCCGGGCTCAATCCATCTTCTTCCCCCTCTTCCTGTGTCGGCCTTCCCCCTCTGCAATATGTTATCTAGTCCATTGCTCTGGTGAATGAAGGTTTCTGAGATGGGGAGGGTTTGGGGAGGGATGCTCTGCTCCCCGTAAGAATTTTTTCAATTTCCGCATTTTAAGCTGTCATTTCTACAAGTACCATATTTCAGTGGAAGGATTGCTGAAAAGAGAAGTCTAGAACTTAATAAATAGGCCTATATTTTACAATAATATTTTTTTGGGAGTTTCCACATTGTAGGCCTAGACCTAATGGTACTATAGCTGTTTACGATGTCATCCTAATAACATTACTCCAACACTTCAGTGCTGATAAAAGAGTGTTTTGAAATTTGGAATAGGCCTACTTATAATTACGATAATTGCTTTATTTATCAAGTTCAGCAACTCAGTTCTGCTGGTGATGTATACATGTATACATGTACATGTACGATAGCGAATAATTGCTGACGAGAGTAAACTTAGGCCCATCAAAAATTATAGCAGGTCTAGCCTAGGCTATTTGTTGCAATTCAATCAGCTTAGGGCACAAGACGGTCCTGAATTGCTGACCAAGATACAATTATTAGCAGAAGTTGTTACAAACCAGGCAGGAAGTACCAAACTGCCAAAATTGGGTAGCCATGCATTGTGCTTAGCGACTCTGATCGGTCACCAGTGTGCACTGCGAGAGGCGTTACATAAATTTATGGATGGAGTAGGCCTACAATGAAATAGAATGAAAATACAATGTAGGCCTAGGCCTTCGTAATATATTATGTTGTTGTACTAAGTGTTCAAGGAACACAACATTTTTAAAAATTTGAGTCTGAAATTTGAAATATAACACTGGAGAGAAGCCACTTAGTTGTACAAAAATAGTAAGCTTAGTGGTACATGTAGGCCTATTAATATCATGTTCATTATAATAATTATGATTGTGTCACTTATTAAAATAGTAAATAATATTATTATAATCACATAATCGTAAATTTGATTATGGTATATTATCATAACAGTTCGTGTGATGCGAAAATGTAGATATATTATAGGCTGTATAGCTAAAAACTATTACCATTCTGTCACAATTTTCTGTGGAGGGGAAGTACCACTCTACTCAAAACTGAAAACATTGCTCTTTCATAAATCCTATCTTGATTCTTCCTCTTCTCCTCACATCCCTCGCCATTTCAACTCTAAACATCACCCACCTTGGCCGTCCATCCATCTGCCTGCATGACTCTCCGGATTTGATCCGCTGACTATCGATTTTGTTTTGACTGAGCGCCAGTGAATAAGCTGGTTCCCGCGCGACTTGGCTTTTGTGGGCGCTGTAGAAGTCTGGATATTACGATTACGATTAGGAAGTACTGATTGATAATAACCTGCTTCTCTATAAGTGCCATTAAACCACCCAGAGCCTCCGCTGTCATTAGCCATCCAGCTAATGATTTGTGGGTGGAGCCTCGACTTGGCTAATCACCGCTAATCACCGCTAAAGAAATAGATTAGCGCGAGAAAAACGGGTCTTTATCGGACGATTCTGTACACAATTATGAACGATTCTGTACACAATTATACGCGATTTGTGGCTTTGTACCGCAACATTAGGGCAGCATTGGGGGTCTTATATTGGGAACAGTACTGTACGTTTAACGCATAGCAAAAATATTGACGGCATGGACCCCTATATCGCGGCCCCCCCCAATCTCTCCTTGGTTGCCACACCTTTGGCGGAAATAATAAATTGTTCATTTAGGGGTGGAATTGTTCCACAAGCCATAAAAATAGCTAAGGTGGCGCCTGTACCAAAAAGGGGTGATAAGGACAATGTAATCAATTACAGACCCATATCCGTTCTTCCTTACTTCTCCAAGGTCTATGAAAAACTGACGTATAATCGACTCTATAGCTATGTTAAAAACTCTAACATAATTTATCCTTCTCAGCATATATTTCAACCTGGTCACTCCCCCTACATGGCCCTATTGTATATGCAGGACATGATTTCAAAGGTTATTGAAAATAATGAATACTCAGTGGGAGTTTTCTTCGACCTCGCAAAAGCGCTTGATACTGTAGACGATAATATATTGCTTAACAAATTAGACAACTACATGTATAGAATTAGGGTACACAGCTCAGATTGTTCGCCAGCTATTTTGAGAGCCGTACACAAAGAGTTATCTGTAATAGTGTCCTATCTGAGCTAGGGTTGATCAAATATGGAGTTCCTCCAAGTTTCCAAACCTCGGACCACTTCTGTTCTTGCTTTATAGGCTATTAATGACTTGACCAATGTCTCTCCAACAATGTTTTTCATTCTATTTGCTGATGATACTAACGTCTTTTACTCCAATGGTTCATGGCAGACGTTGTTTCAAACTGTGAACGTTGCGCTGTCTAACATAGCTGCCTGGTTTAATGCAAATAGACTCACCCTTAATTTAGAAAAAACTAACTTTATTTTATTTAAATCACACCGGAAAATAAACCCCAGTGACAATCATTCTCTGCGTATTGATGATGTTTCCATCAATCAAGTTGAGTCATCGAAATTCTTAGGAGTATATAGATCAACATTTGACCTGGAAAGTTTGCATTAATCAAATTGCAGCTAAAATCGCTAAGAATATTGGCATTAGGTTCTATTTCCCGCATTGCCTATATTTTACCCGAGATAATTAGAATGAATTTATATTATGCCCTCGTCCACCCCTACGGTCCTACCTCACGTATTGCAATCTGGTGGTTTGGGCATCGACATACGAATCAAGGCTTCGTAAACTTATACTTACAGAAGAAGGCTGTTCGTTTAATTTACGGGTATTCGTAAATGGGAACACACTGACCCTTCATTTAGTGAGCTTCATCTCCTGAAAATAGACCAGATAAAGGATCTCCAAATTGGCGAATTCTTCTTTCGTCTCGAACACGGTCTCTTTCCTTCCTTCGGTATTCCAAAAGGGTTCACTGTCGATAAGGCGACCCCGAAAGGGCGACTATCAGACGAGCGACCACAAAAGGGTGCCGATTTTAAAGGCGACTGATCGAAAGAGCGTTGATCAAAAGGGCGACTGAACTAAAGGCGACCATCAAAAGGGCGAACATCGAACGTTCGCGTTGTGTAGCCTACGATCTGATTGTTTCCAAGAAAACGGTTGATGAAAGACGGTAGATCAAAGAAAAATACGCAAACAGGTTGTTTGTTTACTCTGTTTTGGCAATTTAAAGGGTCAACATTAGGCCTAATGAAAACGGTTGATGAAAGACGGTAGAAAAAAGAGAAATACCGACTGAAGGTAAGGTAGCCTACGCGTATGGTATCTGCCATAACTATGAGTGGTCAGTGGTCGGTATGTAGTCCTAATTAGTTCAATTAAAGCGGTCGGCCTACATGAAAGAGAAATGCGCGAACACGCCGAACAGGCTTTTGCAGGCCTATGCTATGAGTAGACTTTCACTACGTTTAGTATCGTTAGTGTTTAATTTACTCAAATAACTGTTTTAAATCATTATAAGACTTTTGCAGAGACTTTCGTTTCGTTGAATAGCATTAGTGTTTAATTTACTCTAATAAATATGTTTTAAAACATTATAGATTGTGATTATTTAATTTCGTTTATTCATAAATGTCATTAACATTCAGGATCGATATGGTGAGATTTGAGCCTATAGGTCGCCATTTAGATGGTCGCCCTTTAGTTCGGTCGCCCTTTTGATAGGCGCTCTTTCGATCAGTCGCCTTAAAAATCGGTGCCCTCTTGTGGTCGCTCTTCTGATGGTCGCCCTTTCGGAGTCGCCTTATCGATAGGATAGGCCTACGTTCCAAGGATACCTCTCGCATGCCTCTGACATCGATTCGCATTTCACTAGGAATTCATCTGCATATCGCCCTGTCAAAGCTCAACCTAACACTAGACGTTTTACTGTTAAATCTTATGGCGCTCAAGAATGGAACACAATAGAGGAGAGTGGGGCAAGAGCGGCCTGCGGGGCAAGAATAGACGGAAGGATATCGTAAAGCAATACGTATGCGTAGCGATTAAATTAAGCCACGTTGAAAGACATTTATCGGCCGCATCGAATGACATAAGATTTGTTAAATTTACTTGCAAACTCTACGAGTAAATAATAATTTTTCGATTTTTCTAAAATCATTATAAATCGGAATAATTAGGAATAATTTTTTATAAAATCAAAGTTTTCGATGCTGAATTTTTCGATAATTTTATGCTGCAAAGACATCCGTAGCGCATTGATTGCGCGTATTAGACTGAATGAATTTGAAAGATGTCAATAGTAATTAGAAAAAAATTAATTGCTAAGGTATCGGGGCAAAAGTGGCCGTGACAGCATGGGGCAAGAGGGGCCTCAGCTACTCTTGGTCCATAAACAGTAAAAGTCTACATATTAGAGAAAATTCAACAAAATCACTTAGAATGGACCAAAAGAGTTAGTAAAGCTATGTAAGAAAGTTAAAACAAGTCTATCGAGTGCTCTTATTAGTATTTTCATTTTTTATTATTACTATTATCATTATTATTATCATTATTATTATCATGTGTGCTTTACTATTAATTATTACAATTATTACCGTCACTATTGTAAGTACTATCATTATTATTATTATTTATTATTATTTTTAATGCCAAATTAGTCACAGGGAAGCTATCTTCAAAAAAGAAATCCAAAGTATATGGAGTGTAAATACAATGATTAATACTGCATGGGGCTAGACTTGCCGTTCATGCCACTCTTGCCCCACCGGTGGGGCAGGAGTGGCTTTTCAGGAGCATGCAAAAAATGTTTAATACCAAAAAATCAAATGATTTTTTCATAAATAGTTTGTGCACCCTGCATAGCCAGATGGTTGGTCTATGACATGGTATAGTTGAATGTTTCAATATTGTCATCTGCTCAGAGATATTT
This sequence comes from Lumbricus terrestris, assembly GCA_949752735.1. Lineage (NCBI taxonomy): Eukaryota > Metazoa > Annelida > Clitellata > Crassiclitellata > Lumbricidae > Lumbricus > Lumbricus terrestris. The sequence continues at coordinate 22,725,338 of OX457037.1, read as the reverse complement.
GGACGAAATCCTTAAGGGGTCGCACTTGCCCCACCCTCCTCTACTAATAGATATTCGTCAATCAAGTAGTCTGCAGGTCTTTTAAAAGCGACTTCGTTTTTTCCTACTTTCCTCTACTAAATCTACTTAGAAGTGCACATGACCACATGTAGTTAAGGTTTTAACTTAAGTAGGCTATATAGTTAAGTTTCTGGCTATATAGTTAAGTTTGTTTCTCTACATGCTGCGGTCAATTTAATATTTTCTGCGACCTGTCATCGCTTGATTTAATTTGTCTCATTTTGGCTGTCTTGTACACCGTGATTAAAAAAACTAAGTCTAACTGTTGCATGCATCGTCGATTATCCTCTGGTCCAGGCCATCCCACACTTCCAACACATTCATATATCTCCAATGCCTGATCACATATCACGCTAAACTTTTCCAAATATTTAGAGAATTGGACCAAGAATATGACTCAAAAGTTTCATGAGATAAAGTTGAACGGATAAAACGATATGAATCTTTCAACTTCGTATGCCGAAATTTCAGTTTACAAGCAATTTTCTGCTAGATTCAATGAAAAGTAAGTCAAACTGTTTTCATTATCTTTATGACCTGATAATTAATCATTCTAAAATTTCCCAGATGTGTAGAGAATTGAACTAACAACATGATTCCAACAGTATGGTTTGATTATTTAATTAAATAGCATGTTCAAAATGTCCTCCTTCTGCTTGCACGCAAGCTTGGAGGCGCTGGCGTCATTAGGCAACACCATGCATCGTCGATTATCCTCTGGTCCAGGCCATCCCACACTTCCAACAAGCGTTGTTTCAGATCGTTTATATCATGGATTGTTGTCTGGCACAGGCTACTCGGTCTTGCATCGCGTTCCACACTTTATGGTCGACAGGATTCAAATCTGGGCTGTTCGGAGGCCATAATGTGGGAGAAACGATGCATTTCGTCATTTTGTCAGCATTTCGATGGTTTCTTTGACTCTGGGGGCTGGCGCTGTCCTGTTGAAAAAGAAAACAGTCTTCTGGGGCTAGATTTCTGATAACAGGTGGAAGATGTTGTGAGAGCAGAACATTGCGCTAATATACTCCGTTAATTTTACTCCAGGATACCTGAAGACCAAAATTGAGAACTATCAAGCATCGAAACCGCAACGAACAACATAGCAGACTTGCTGAAAACTTAAATTTACGGAGATGAAGTTTAAATGTTGATATCTTTCAATCCATTCACATTTATGACATGATATTTTGGAATCCTATTCTTGGTTCAATTCTCTAAATATCTGTGAAATTTTAGTATGATTAATTATCAGGCATTAGATATAGGGGAGAGTGCTACAAGACGCCCAGGGCGGGTAAGATGCCCATCCCCTTTAAAACGGTTGAAAAGATACATATTCGTGTTTTAGTTGTCTCATTGCATGAAGCGACATATTGTGAACTTCCCATAACAATAATATTTCAATATTCGAGATATTGACGCGATAAATCAATTTTCTAAATTTTCACCACTTTTGAGTAAGTACACATTTACGAATCTTCCTAATTTTCTCTTTAACCGTACGCAGTACCAATTCGCGCATTTCAACGTTTATTCTGTGCTCACTTGCAGTTGTTTTAATGGTTTTACATAAATCTTAAACATTGATCTCGTTAAATAAAATGGCGTCAGTAGAGCAGGACTCGAAAATTACAAGATGCCCATGGTCATCTTGAATACATGGGTAGCATAGAGATTACAAGAAGCCCATGGGCGTCTTGAGTGTATAGGAAGCCTAGAGATTACAAGACGCCCATGAGCATCTTTGATACTATGAGCAAATGGCCAAAAATCGATACCCACCATGACACCACCTTTTACTCATAAAATACGGGCCCAATTATGCACATTTATCAGTGTTTATTGAATCTATTTCACCTTTGCCCAAAACTTCAGTGAAATGGAAAGAATGCAGGAAATGTAAATGTTGGTGTCATGAAGAATGTACAGACAAAAAGACATCCCAAGAATTCGTGTGTGGCTTTTGTCACTAGTCAGTGAAAATGACAATATAATGACTTACAACATGAGATTGGGTTGTTTCTTCTTGAGTTTTGAATTGCTTTGTATCTTTAGGACCTCTTAGTCTTCGTTCAGTTTGTTTTCTCTCATATGCAGTTTTTTGCTTCAGTCTAAAAATGCATGATCGTTTTAGTCAATTTCCATTGCTCCAAGATGCCCATCCTATGGGCGTCTTGTAGTATAGGGTTCCTAAGACGCCCAGTTTGGAGGGGTCTACTTTTTTAAATTTACACAATTGGTCTTATTGAATTAAGTTCTATAATTGTTGTCATTGCTTCATTAATGATCACTCTTTGCATTGGGGTCAAACATGTTCTTCTCTTGGAATACATACCGAAGAAAAGCACAATTTTCCTTAGCATGGGCGTCTTGGAGCACTCTCCCCTATAAGAGAAACAGTTTAGCTTACTTTTCATTGAATGTGACAGAAAATTCCTTGTAAACTGAAAATTCGGTATATGAAATTGGAAGATTCATATCTTTTTATCCGTTAAACTTTATCTCATGAAATTTTGGAATGGTATTCTTGGTCCAATTCTCTAAATATTTGGAAAATTTTAGTGTGATATGTTGTCAGGCATTGGAGATAATTATATGAAAAGCAATTTGGCATAGTTTTTTTAATCACGGTGTATAATTGTTTTCTTGTGAATTTTTACTTGGGTGACCATCCCCAGCGGGATGTCCATCCCTTTAGGGTACCCCTTTGTAGCCAATGCATGTACAGGGTGCGCCAAAAAAAGTAATCCCCTACGCTTTTTTGCCCATATCTTGGCCGAACATACGAATTTTTAAATGAAATTTTACAGACTTAAAGTCAATTCATATTTACGTACAGTGGTCAAATTGCAAAATACTACTTCAAACTGAACAAAAGTTATATCACTTTTAATGAGGCCACCCAGCGTTTTTTGACGATTCAAAAACGAAGCGCAACAAAAATTAGGTTTTTGGCCAATATATTGGCCAAAAGTAAGAAGATCGAAATGAAATTTTACAGGCCTAAAGACAATTCATATCTGCACATGGTGGTCAGATTACATCAAAATATTTCAAACACAGCAAAAGTTGTCCCCCTCTTAGTGAGCCACCCACCGCTTTTGACGATTCAAAAACGAAACGCAACAAAAAGTAACAAAAACACGCTTTTATTAAGTCTCATCTCAAATAACTGTTGTCAAATGAACTTGGTAGTGCGTCACAACTTGTGCTCAATGTGCTCACCACCAGTGACAAAACTTCTTTTGAGTCTCTTTGCAAAGTTCTTGATGGAGCTGTTGATTAAGCTGACAGATTCCTTATTTACCGATTTTATTGTCATCTTGCTAAGTGACTTCTCAGTGACGTGCAGCTATGCTGGCACCCTGTTCCTTTTTTAAATAGTTATAATAATGATCATCTGGCAATATCAAGGCTATCTGATAACAATTATTTGAGATGAGACTAAATAAAATCGTGTTTTTGCTACCTTTTTGCTGCGTTACGTCTTTGAATCGTCAAAAAACCGTGGGTTGCCTCTTTAAAAGTGTAATAACTTTTATTCTCTTTGAAATAATTTGCTGAAATCTGGCCATCATGTGCAGATATGAATTGTCTTTAAGGCTGTAAAATTTCGTCTCAAAATTCTTACTTCCGGCCAAGATATTGACCAGAATAATTAAATTGGTTTTTTGTTACTTTTTGTTGCGTCGCGTTTTTGAATCGTCAAAAAACGGTGGGTGGCCTCACTAAAAGTGATATAACTTTTGTTCTGTTTCACATATGGCGATGAAATTTGACTATTGTACGTAGATATGAATTACCTTCAAGCCCGTAAAACTGCATTTGAAAAATTTCTATTTTTGACCAAGATATTGACAAAAAGCCGTAGGGGATTACTTTTTTTGGCGCACCCTGTATATTTTCTACCATTGTTATGTTGTTTTCTGGTTGCAATAAAGTGAATTGTAGTTCAGTTGAAAGTTTTTCTGTTCATACCATCTGCCGGAGGGATTGTGCGGCTACGATTCGTGGCCGTAGGTAGAAGACTCGAAGGTATTTCTACCAACGGAACCAGGTCAGGCGGTGTTAAAAAGGTTGGAATCCGCCTTAGCACATGCATGACATCGTCGTTCGATAAAAAAAACCATTCAAAATCACTATTCAGATTGAAGAAATAAATTTGCGGTCTGCACAAGGCTGCAAACATTAATAAGCACATACATTGAAATAAAAACATCTTAAACTTTCTTAAACTTAATCTCTTGTGCTATGTAGGCCTATAATTATATCAGCTCATTATTTTGAGTCTGCTTTCTTTTATTAGGTTTCCCAAATATCACTGGTGCCCATTCTGGAGCCGTGCTTTACTTTGGAGCAATAATCACATGTTACTTAAACTCCACAGAGTCCACACAGCCGGTCAACTATGCATGGACCGATCTGACAAATGGAACTGTGAGCATAGGACCCCAGATGATTATTTCGTACGGTGGTTCATACGAATGTAATGCTTCATACGACCTAAGCGGACAATGGAAATCGTTATCAGCAACTATTTATAACCTGACAGTAGAGAGTAAGTTGTTTCATTGGAAATCTGATACGGGTCACTACGACTCAATGTTTTCTAAAAAGTGTAGGTGCATTATAAGCCTATTGCCACTAGTACAGGTACTATTAGTAGGCCTACATTGACCTAACCAAAAACTTCCACGATGGCAGTCGATGCGCAGTAAGGTTTGAAGGAGAGGTCGGAGAATGGTTTCAAAATATTGTGACAGCAGTTTGAGAGGGATGTCCTTTGTCACTGATGCTTTTCGCCTTAGAATTTTGGATTGTGTGATGACGCGTGTGACGAAGGACACAGATGTCGGACTGAGATGGCTATATGAGGAAAGCCTGACGGATCTTGATTTTGCAGATGATATTGCCCTTTTATACGATACGTGGAAAGGCATGAAAGAACTTAACCTATGTACATTGTACAAGACGCATGTAGAAGCAGCGAAAGTAGGACTCGCCATTCACACAGAGTAAACAAAGATCATGAAGGTCGGAAGGTGGAACGAGGATGACAGGATTGTGATGGAGTCTTTCTGCCACACAGCCGCCAAATGACAGCGGACAGCAGCAGCTCTGAATACAAAAGTAATGATACGCATAAAGAAGGTAAACGCTGCTTTTGGGATGCTCAGCAGGATAAGGAAGGAAATGGATACGGCTTAAAATCGAATATTCGCCTGTGCAATGAACTGGTTGTAAGCACACTGCTGTGACGAACAGAAAAATACTGGAGACAGCTAGGTGACTGAGAAAGATTCTACATGTATCATGGTGGGACAACATAACAAACATGATCACAGGAGAGAAGACAGCGCAAGGAGATATGGAAAACATCCTTAGAAGGAGAAAATTGCGGTGAATGGGACATGTTGATTGTATGGATGAAGAGAACTGACAGGACACCGTCAAAGGTGACAGGATATCTCTTCACAGAGATGTCACGAGATGAGGCTGAAGAACTGGCGATGGACAGGGAGGAAAGGAGGAAATGGGTTGCTCGATGTGAAGACCTGTACGGGAAGGACTAAGTTCTAAATAAGTAGGTAGGCTACAGGTAATATTCCATACCTATAGGCTTTTACCATGCGCCACAATTTCAAATTTCAATTGTCTTGTTCTTGTTATAGATAGTGCTCCATTATGGCTTGACAGCATGTGCTATAGAAATTTCTAACTCATCCATAAATACTTTTTCCATCGACTTGAGGTCAACCTTAATTTTCTGTACTTGATTGCTACTGTTACCCAGCAAACTTTCACGTTTTCGTCACCGTCCTACGTTTTTCTTCACCTTTTATTACTCTAAGTCACTCTGACGTATTCTTCGAACCAGATGCAGAAATAACTTATTTTGTAATAGGCCTACTAATTGTTATGAGAAATTTATGCAACCAGCAAATCACGTTCGTTAATGGTAAGCTTGCTGCAATAAACAATTTTTTAAATGCACAAATTTTAGTATTTTAATATTAGACTATTTATTGTTTTTGACACAGATTTGTCTATCACGGCCAAACCTTTGTATGGACCAATCGCTGGAGGAACTAATGTCACTATAACACTTGAGAACTGGTCAAGACAGATTGCAAACATTTCTGCCGTTTACTTTGGCGAAATTCTGAAAACGACATCTTTACAAAGTGATAAGTAGGCCTAAGAGAAAATTACTTCTATTGGCTTACGATGTAGATCATAGGCTACACCAATCTTGTCACGAACAATTTGTTTTTCTTCAGTAGCCTTAACCTTCAAAATTCATTTAACTTCTTGTTTCAACCCGTTCCATTATGATTAATATCCGCTACAGCATGATGAATTAAGAGCTGTAGTGAGTTGATTCTGTTGAGCTGAATTATATCTGCAAAAGCGCACTTTAACCAAAATTGTTAGAAACATAAAAGTTCTTCTTGAAGTTCCTTTTGTTATTAAGCAGGATAGAGTTTACTCCAGGGTTGATTAAGCACATAAGCAGCCAACGTTTAATGTTCCTTGAAAGATTCGGTCACTCTTTAGACTTAATATTATTGTCACATCGTGACAAATTATTATATTGAACCGCTTGATAGCTTTTTCAGAATATCGGTTAAACTGCAGGTATGCTTTCAGTTCGATCTTTTTTACTGGTTGATGTGCTCTTCATCTTGTAGCATTCAAGATATCACATAACAAATATAGTCGGGTCAATCTACGAAATAACTTCGGTGAACCCCACAAATTGCAAGAAAGCGTCTTATGACGATTTTCCGTTGTCATAGGTCTGGTCATGAATATACTAAAAGTTACAAGAAATCTGACCACGGCAAGTGGTTTAATTTTGGCGGGGGGAAAGATGGCCGCCAATTGGACAAGGCATGGAATCTGGAAATGGTACTGTTGGCAGAAAATCATGTAATAATTTGCTAACAAGCTTTTCTAGACTAATTTGACCCTCCTGAGAACGAAAATCGTGGTTAGCAAGCTTAATTTTTAGCGGTTGCATGGCAAAACTAGATGGCGGCCAAATTTATGGCCTAAAATTGCTTCAAAAGGTTGCATAGTCGAGTCAATCTTCGAAATGATCCCCAAAATTGTAGGAAGGCGTCTTATGATGACTTTCTGGTATCTTGGGTCTGGTGGTGAACATACTAAAAGTTACAAGAAATTGAACCACGGCAAGTGGTCTAATTTTGGCGGGGAAAAGATGGCTGCCAATTGGACCAGTCTTCGAATCTAGAAATGATACTGTTAGAAGCAGATCATGTAACAATTTGCTAACATGCTTTCCTAGACTAATTTGACCCTTTTGAGAACGAAAATCACGGTTAGCAACCTTGATTTTTAGCAGTTGCATAAGAAAACAAGATGGCGGACAAAATGGCGGCCTATTGCTTAAAAGGCTTAAGTCGGGTATTGTATGTGATATGAACACGATTTTATAATTTAAATTAAGATGTTTCGGTTCTAGGCATGCAATGGAATCAAAGACACATATATGTCGCACTGGAAGAAAACCAAAATGGCGGGAAAATGGCTGCCAGAATGTTGAAATTGCTATAAGTGAAGTGATGTATGCAATGGAAACACCAACTTAGCATTTTTGAGGTCACGAAAAGCAATGGAATCAACTCTGCAAATGTGACACTGCAAGAAAACTAAAACGGCAGCGATCGGAAGCGGAGTTCGACAAGAGAATAGCAAACTCTTGTCCTGTCCGTGTGTTCCCGGCAGGTGCCCATAGTCCTGGCTTCTGTAGAGGGACAATGCTGGCTGCCCCTGGTGACCGTTGATGCCGCCGTTCGTTCCAGCTCCGACTCCATGTACATTTTGCTCGATGGACTGAACCGAGATCTGGAATGACCCCCCCCTCCAGCGTCGTTTGATGTCATGCTGTGATGGAGATGATGCTGGTGATGATATGGATGGGTTGGCGGAGGCTGCTATTGCGGAGGATGGATTCCATTCGACTTTTGGCCCGTTCCGCTTCTCCTCCGCCTCCTCCTCCTCCGCAAGATCTATCTATTTCCGAGACACTTCCGCTTGTCATGAACCCAAAAGTTCTCTTGTCGAACTCCTTGGAAACGCTTCCGATCGCTGCCATTTTAGTTTTCTTGCAGTGTCACATTTGCAAAGTTGATTCCATTGCTTTCCGTGACCTCAAAAATGCTAAGTTGGTGTTTCCATTGCATACATCACTTTACTGATAGCAATTTCAACATTCTGGCAGCCATTTTCCCGCCATTTTGGTTTTCTTCCAGTGCTACATATTTGTCTTTGATTCCATTGCATGACTAGAACCGAAACATCTTAATTTAAATTATAAAATCGTGTTCATATCACATACAATACCCGACTTAAGCATTTTAAGCAATAGGCCACCATTTTGGCCGCCATCTTGTTTTCTCATGCAACTGCTAAAAATCAAGGTTGCTAACCGTGATTTTCGTTCTCAGAAGGGTCAAATTAGTCTAGGAAAGCATGTTAGCAAATTGTTACATGATCTGCTTCTAACAGTATCATTTCCAGATTGGAAAAAAATTAAGCTTACTAACCACGATTTTCGTTCTCAGGAGGGTCAAATTAGTCTAGAAAAGCATGTTAGCAAATTATTACATGATTTTCTGCCAACAGTACCATTTCCAGATTCCATGCCTTGTCCAATTGGCGGCCATCTTTTCCCCCGCCACAATTAGACCACTTGCCGTGGTCAGATTTCTTGTAACTTTTAGTATGTTCATGACCAGACCTATGACAACGGAAAATCGTCATAAAACGCTTTCTTGCAATTTTTTGGGGGTCATGTCGTAGATTGACCCGACTAATAGCCCAACTATGCAATCTTCAATGTTCTCCAACGTCTATCGCCGTTCGAGTTTTTCCTTCTTCAATTGACCAATTTCTGGTTTTTAGATTAAGAAGCAGTGTTGTGATAGCAACTCCTAGAACAGATACTCCATTAGTTGGACAACCGTTGCGGATTACAATTGAATTCACACCCGGACCATATAACATCACTACCAACTTTTCTTTCACATACCAGGGCAATCCAGAAATAACTAACATCAGTCCATCAACATTTGTGTTCACGTAAGTTTAAACGAGTGTCCTTATAAGTAATAAATTGGTTACGTAATTTGGGAGAAGGAGCAAGAAAATTAATGGATTCCTAACACTGTTGTATGTTGTGATCGCATCTAAAATTTTAGTAGGCCAACTTCAAATAGGCCTAGGCCTACTACAGAATCTCTTAAATCGTACTAGTGTTTTTCGATTTAATACAGTCATCTGCATATTGAACTGTAGTTTTAGTGTTACAATATGCATTATGCAATGTTAATTTTAATTCGCAGTGGTGGAACAATCGTGAATGTAACAGGGACTCAGTTGTCGTCTGTTGCTAATCCGCTCATTCAAGTTACGCTTGTGATCGAAAGAGGAATCGAAAGAAACACTTCTACAAAGTCGATTGAGGTAGACAACAGGGCTAGCCTAAAATTGATGTGGAAATATAAATCTTATTTCGAAGGTCAATATTCTCTGGGACATAATAGAACTAACAGATTAACAGATCGAGCGTCTATAAGAACTGCTGCATATCGTTAAATTTTGCAACGTAAGCTTATATTGAAAAATTTGGCCCTTTTACTATAATGTAGTCTAATCTATGTGTCTAGTAATGTAATTAGGCTTTATAGACCATAAAGGCCTACATGCATCGATGTGCGCATATAAGCGTCTATGCCGTACTTGTTTATGTAGGCCTATTTATCACATTGCAGTAGGCCTATGTGTATCTGTCTAATTTACTGGGTAAATCCGATTTAAGCTAAGGTTGGTTGATCTTTGGCATAAAGGTTTTATATGAAAACAGGCACGATACTGACACCAATATTATTCTTTGCAATCTGATTTAACTTAATGATACTGCCACTTTTACCATTGGCATAATGCCCGACCACTAGGAATATTTTGAATAAAAACCGGGTTGCTGATCCTGTATTCTAATTAGACACTTTTGTATCGACTATCGTATTTTTTGCTTGCAGCCTTGCGAAGTCAATATTGAAGATAGTAGTCACATGACCTGTCGAATGCCATCAGTAAACATCCCAGACGATTTCCTTCAAGTCTTAGATTCGCAATACAACAACAGAAGCAAACGTGACACAAATTCTATGATCAGTTCAAGAGCGGAAAATCCTTTTCTGCTGTCAAGACGCAAACGATACGCAAGCGCTCTGTCTTGGACTGGACCCAATGGAGTAGATCACGCCGTCATCTACCTTGGATTCATTCTAGATGGATATGAAAAGTATGACAACATCAACGACGTTCTTCCAGAGACTCAGATTCTAATATATTCTTCTCCAGAAATCAGCTTTACTAAAGACATTCTTGAATTTGATCCAGACAGGGATGAGTCGATTTCAATTCAGGTATACATGGGCCTACTAGTTCTAGCTGACTAAACTGAGCAGCGGATTAGTATTTCTTAACTCGTATGTTTACAATGACCCTAATAACGCAGTCTTAGCGATGCGTATAGGCACAAATTAAAACTCATTTTTATGTGCGGCATAGTCAAGATAGTTGCGTTCAAAGTGCAATAAAGATTGCATATTTGTACATTAATTACGTAGGCCTATGTCTTAAGATTCTGCAAATATGAGCACGAAATTCTTAGCTAATGGCTATATCATTTAATTTTTAAAAACATTACATACTCTAAATTGTGTTTTAGGGAAAACATATGTCTCGAGGGTGTCGCATAGTTGACTATGTGGTCCAAGTTGGTGCTGATATCTGCGAAAACCTTGACCTAACTGACAACCAGTTGAGATGCCGGCCGCCAAAGCAGCAGCCACAGTCATCTCCAAACGTATCGGTCGACTGTGATCAGCTCATTGGCATTTACGTATGTTGCTCTCTGTAAATATACTGTTTACGGTTCAATGATTACCGTTTGTCCTGCATAATAATATTTTTATATGGCGGCGAATGGCGCCTACTCAGACTTCATACTAGGACCCTTTGGATTGTTACAACGGTATTGCTGCTCATTATAAGTTTTATTTGTGAGCCTTATTATTAGCGGGACTATAATTTGACTCGTAGTAAAAAAGATCCTCTAGAAGCAAACTACTTAGATTCTGATATAATAAGAACTCATTTAAGAAAAACGAGGCACCTGTCAGTCTTATTGCTATGATAAAAGCAACAATTTAGTAATGACAATAATTATAATAATAACAATAACAATTATTATCGTTTAGTAGCATTATTATTATCATTGTTATTATAACTATTATTACCCCTAAAATTGCTAGTCTATTTCGTTTTCAGCTTCTCATGCAATCCATTATAGAGCTTCAAGACTCAAGGGGAGTGGTGTAGGCCTACTTAGATCTAATAAGCGTTCTCATAGATCAGTCAAGATGATTTTTTTGGTGGCTTAACTTCTGCTGCCTCAAAATATACATGGGAACGAATGTGGTCTAGGGAAATTGAAATTTTCGTTCTTTCCTTGATGTCTCGTTGCACTGACACTAGCGATTCTTGAAACAGACCCATCGGTAGTTGAAATCAGGCCTATTAAAACCTTATGTTTGACAAACTCTGTTTACGTTGTTCCGATATTGGGACGGAATAACCCGATTAATGGAAGCAGGTATGGTAGTTGTGCTTCGCAGATGAATGCATATAGCAATTTATAGCATTTGTACGATTTAATTTCAGTTTTTTTCTGGTTTTAGATACAACTAGGATACAAGACTTATCAATACGCCTGCATGAAATACTCAACCCGTCCTTTGGCTTTGATAATTGGATTGGCTGTTGGACTCTCGTCTTTTGTTATTATTATTCTTTTGATAATCGCAATCGTCTGTTGTTGCAAGAGATCCAGAAATCATCATAACAAATCAACTAATAAAACTTTAGACACAAACCCAGGGGCAGCAAATGAAGCTTATGAACCACCATCTGATCAGCTGTATGCTAATGCAGTATATTCACGACCAGCAGTTCAATCGATATATGCTAATAATGAATACGAACCACCATCAATTGAGTTGTATGCTAATGCGTCAGAACTTAAGAGGATCGAGCATCACGCATGATGCGGATATTGACGTCGTATGCCGACTTTTGCTGGATTACCGTTAGGCTACATCTGATATTTCGATGTCTTTTATGAAACAACAGACATGACAGCGTTGAGATAATTATAGGCCCTATCCAATTGCAACGTATCCCTAGCAATACACTTCACCATAGCACTGCGAAGGTGGTTCATGCTGCTTGACTCAATGTACTAATTTTATTAAAGCTGCCGCTTACCGTACGCTTCGTGATGCTATAGGTTAACCTAAGTGGGCCTATGTGAAATATTGAGAATGCATAAATTGTGTCGATCATGGGAAAAAGTCTGTATGATACAGAATTGCATTACGCCTTGCAGATCTGCCAGTAAAGGTCAAGCCCGATACAATATATTATGCACGCATTTTTTGCTACCTTCGTCAACATTAGGCATAGACTTCAACAATCCTGGATTTTAAATAATTCCAATCTTTCTTCGTCGTTTATCTCATCGCTAGCATAGACCTACAGCAATGCATTTTGTAACCAGCAGCCAATTTATAAAACAACTTTCTTTTCTAGGTTGTAATCATGTTCACGCTATGACGCGTTCATCAAAACAGCCCAACAGATCTTTGACTTCTTCATTAAGGATTTTATGCCTTCAAACTTATGTTTAATATCTTGAGTAATATTAGTCCAAGCACCATTGAAATTGCTTTCTTGCTTTACAAACAATGCTCAATGCTTAGAGTTGCTATCTAAGTCACTGGTGTAAATCGGTGGCATAAAGGCACTCACCAAACAATGACGGATCTATTGTGACATGGTGCAGTTTAATGTAGCCTAATATGTAGTGAAGCACCATGATGCATTGTGATAGTATGAATATGACGCATGCCATGTAGCCAGTGTCTGAGTTTTAAAAACACTAATATTTCTTCAAAATGTTCAATCCTAACAAATATCAACACTAGAATATTATAAACAAACTATGAAAAGACTAAAAGACACATTCCGTTTTTAGTTTCTAAGTCCCTGAGGAACGAAGTACATCAGGGGCCCGTAGTCAGGGCAATAGGCATATGTATGGATGTATGTATGTATGTATGTATGTATGTATGTATGTATGTATGTATGTATGTATGTATGTATGTATGTATGTATGTATGTATGTATGTATGTATGTTAGTATGTATGTATGTATGTATGCCGATTTATTAGAGATATGTGCCAATGTCTCTCGTTTTTCTTCGATCACGAGCGTAGGATGCAGATCGTCGTTTCATGCACTCTCATTCGTGTATTATTATAGTTGTTATAGGCAAAGCTTCTGGACTGGACAGTGGGCAGTAGCCCCACACATGCGAGGAACAACAAGGAGGCCATTAGCTGCCGAACGAAGGGCAGAGGGACCGAGGAGAGAGGAGACCTGTATATGCCTACAGAAAGAACGGAGGAAGCAGGGAGCAACCCCAAGAAGAGAATTGCGCATAAGTATCAGAATCTTGAACTCAATGCGTTGTGGTACAGGAAGCCATTGAAGAGTGTCCCGAATAAAGACTGAAATGTGAGAAAACTTTGGGAGACAAGATGTTAGGCGAGAAGCAGCATTAAGTATTGTCTGAAGTTTAGAGAAGCTGAGAGAAGCAAGATATCATCTGTCATCCTTCGCTATTCCACTTTCTCTACCTTCCACCTAACAAATTCAATTACAGACTAGACAACAGTGTTGTGATGACAACTCCCATAGCAACTGCAGCTTTTATTGGACAACCGTTGCCCATAATCGTTGAATTCACACCAGGGTCATACAACAGAAGCACCAAAGCATCTTTCACATACGAAGACAATCCAGAGATAACTGACATCAATCCGTCAACTTTTGTGTTCACGTAGGCTAAGTTTCGACGAGTGTCCTTACAAGAATTAACTGCATTAAAACCAAAGAAGGGTAGGTCAACAGTTTATAAATTGTTGCAGACTTCGAGCACCTTTAAAATCGCAGAAGGTCCACTTTTAATACTTCAAAAGCTCTTACACCATAGAATATAATTGATGTTTTTTAGATTCCAAGCTTTGTCCTTCATTTTAGGCAATGGTAGTTGTCGTCTATAAGCAAGGTCAGTTTTATTTCACAAGGGTGGAACCATCATGACTGCAACCGGGGCTCGGTTGTCATCTGTTGCTAATCCACTCATTCAAGTAACGCTTGTCGTTGAAAGAGGAATCGAAAGAAATACCACCACAGAGAAATCGATCGAGGTAGAAAACAGTTAGGCTAAATATTATAATTATAGAAATATTGAATCTTATTTTGAAGGCTATTTTTCTGGGGGAGGATAGTTCAAACAAATTGAGTGCATAAGAAACGCTGCAACTTCATTTGCAAAATTTAACCCCCTCCCCCTATGTACGGTACTTTTTGTGTATACAATACATATTGTGGAAAACCTGGGTGTCGCTTGGTTCGACAAGAAACTATTTGGTCGGATTCTTTCCTCTCTGGCTTCTTTTCGGTATGGTAACCAAGAGGACAGAGAGACCCGCTAGACCTGAAAGGAAAGGCGTTCATCGCCCCTAGCGCCCTAGCCTCTCCCAGGGCAGGATTAATGCATGCTTTGCTGGTCAAGGTCCCACATTTGTTAATCCGGTCCTGGCCTCTTCGTTGGCCAGAGGTACCAAGGCGGCAGAACTCGAAGACACTGCGACCGTTCTTCATCAGTCGTCCATGATCAGTTGACATGTTAGCCTTTACTCACAGGAGACGCGAAGACATGGCGCCAAATTAAAAACACGATTACTTGAAACCTGTTATTACGTGTGGCAGCAGTGTGTCCCAATTTCCTCACAATACAGGCATGCATCGATGGGTCCTTTTATGTCGTGTATGCTTAACGATGTGTTTGCGTATTTATAACACGTGCAGGTCTAGTAGGTTCAATGCATGTTTGTCTAATTTTTTCTATATATATATATATATATCATGATTTAGATTGTTTGATTATTTCGATGAAACGTAGACTTATAAGAGAAAACATGCATAGTCTTCGTAGCCTAACTGAGAAGTTTGCTTTCAAATCTAACTTACTAGACGATAATGGGACTGGCATGCAAGACGATAATCTGTCTGCAGGATAGCCTTTATAGAGAAATCTATAGTAAAACGTAACTCAACAATCTCTCTTCCGAAAAAACTGGTGACCTTTATGAAAGTCATATACTCTGAATTTCAGCCGAATACACCTAAATAGCCGCATGTAACCTGGTTTGCTCGCTAATACCCTTGTACCCTGATTTTTACCCGCGTAGGCTATACCCTGGTTTTCGGGAGGTTAGCATACGGGAAACGGACATTAGCCCCTGCAAAAAGCCCCCCGCACATTAGCGCCCCCGGACATTAGACGCCCGGACATTAGCTCCCCCCCGAGCTAGGACATTAACCTCCCAGTCTATAAATATCTTTACAAATTCGCATGCTGCTTTAAGAGAAGTGTGTGTAGGCCTACTAATTGAGCATAAGCGTTCTCACAAATCGGTCAAGATGCATTTCTTGCTGATCTAAAGTGTGCTGCACCAAATTATTCGAAGCGAATGACTGTCTTGAAAAGGAAAGTGGAATTTACGTAACCTATAAATACTCTACTTGATGTCTCGTTGCACTGACACTCTAAGGATTCTTGAAACAGGCCAATCGTGACTGAACAAATTCTTTGAAATCTTATTTTATATGAATTCTGCTCTGCTGTTAAGGTGGATTAATCCGATTAACGGAAACAAGTACCAGTAGTCGTGCAGCGCAGTTGAATAAAAATAATGGAGGAGGCCTAATTCGTAACATGTATACCTACGACTCAACTTCGATTAATTTCTTTTGCAGATACACCTAGGATACAAGACTTATCAATACGCCTGCATGAAATACTCAGCCCATCGTCCTTTGGCTTTGATTATTGGATTGGCTGTTGGACTCTCATCCTTCGTTATTATTATTCTTTTGATAATCCCAATCGTCTGCTGTTGCAAGAGATCGAAAAATCGCCAGAAGAAGTCCACCAACAAAACTTTCAACAGAAACACAGCTGCTGCAAATGAAGCACATGAACGACCATCAGATCAGCTGTATGACAATGCGGCATATTTACGACCAGCAGATCAGTCGCTGTATGCTAATGATAAATATGAACCGCCGTCAATTCAGTTGTATGATACTGCGATAGAACTTGACGAGCGTGACCATGACGCTTGATGGGGGTAATTGTTGTCTTCTCCCTACATTGGTTGGATTACCGTTGAACTACATTTACTATTTCCAAGCCATTCATGAAACAAGAAACAGGACAACGTTAGGACATTGTCAATTGCTACAAATTAGGCAATATACGTCAGCATCACGTTCGAAGTGGTCCATACTGCTTGCCCCAATGTACTAAGTTTATTAAAACTTGTCTCTTGCCGTATACACGTCGTGCATTCAACAGTCTAACCACTTAACTATTATCTATCCTATGCGTTTGCGAATGCATAAACTAGGTCGACTAAATGAAGAAATCCTGTATACAAAATTTCATTACACCTTGCGATTTACCAGTGAAGGTCAAGCCAGATAAAAAAAAGATATTAGTCACGCAGGTTTTTGCAACCTTCGTCAGCATTAGGCATAGACCTCAGCAGTGCTGGATTTAAAATATTTACAACATTTCTCCATCGTTTGTCTCATCGCTATCACATGCCTACCGCTTGCATTCTATAATCAGTAACCAATTTATGCAAACATTTTCTTTTTTAGGTTATAATTATGTTCACGCCCTAACGCGTTCATCAAACCAGCTCAACAAATCTTACACTCCTTTACTCTAGACTAAATTATACCTCAATTCAAACTTATGTTAATATCTTGAGAACAGTAGTCCAAACTCCACTGAAACTGCTCTCTTGTTATACAACCGACGCTCACTGCTTTGAGTTGCTACCTAGTAATTAGTAATAGTAATAGTAATTGAACATTTATATAGCGCCGCTCACAGATTCAGTGGCGCTCCCGACCCTAGCTAGTGCTCACCGCTAACAAATAGTATAGTTTTCAGATTGGATGAACGAAGGGAACGTTTGGAAGAAGCTGAGTGAGGCCTTATAGTATAACGTCGGTAAGATATTTGGGGCAAAACGCCGCTGAGCCTTGAAGATCAGAGTGAGGAATTTCGTAATCGTAATCGTAATCTCCTAATTTATAAAGCGTCACTCGAAAGCCAAGCGCGGGGCACCGGCTTATTCACGAGCGCTTTAGCAATTTAGATTGTATATGAGCACCTAGAGAAAGCCAATGGGTGGAGACTGAACAGCGAAAGATCCTGAGACACCTTAAATGAAAATAAGAGGAACGTGTGCTTTTGGAAATGTGCTCAGTTAAGGTATTATCCTTCCCGTAATATAAGTGAGCTATCAAGTGCAACACCCTGATCACGCACACTTGACAAGAAGGAAAAGGTTGTAAATTTTCAGATAGCAGACCAAGATCTGCGTGTCTATTTTGCCTCATGACCAGTAGAAATTTCGATGTCATTCAGGCAGTGAATTCCGTGTTCTGTTGTACCTTGCATGCTGTGAATTTCCCCAAATGCTACGAATAGTCGCAATTTTCGGTCAAATTTCGGCTTTTGAATTTGCTGCAACTCTAGCCATTATTTAACGTGAATTCAGAACTGTTTCGTGAATTTCTGAAACTTTCTGCCATCCATAGTTAGTTGTTGTGAGCTAATATAGGCTATCGAACTCGATTCGGGCAAGATTTTCGGGCAAATTTTGGCTCTTGAATTTGTTTCGATTCTCGCCATTATATACAAAATGCTATATCCTGAATTCAAAAATTTTCGGGAATTTCTGCTATCAATGGTTGTGAGCTAATATCTACCTCGATTCGGGCAAGATTTTCGGGCAAATTTTGGCTCTTGAATTTGTTTCGATTCTCGCCATTATTTACAAAATGCTATACCGTGAATTCAAAAATTTTCGGGAATTTCTGCTATCAATGGTTGTGAGCTAATATCTACCTCGATTCGGGCAAGATTTTTGAGCAAATTTCGGTTCTTGAATTTGCTGCATGCGATTCTCGCCATTAAGCTTATTTATAAAATACTGACGTGAATTCAGAACTTTTTCGGGAATTTCTCCTTATGGTTGTTGTGAGGTAATATCTAACTCGATTCGGGCAAGATGGAACTGGGAGATAATGTGGAGTACTAATGAACGTTGAACTTCAAGAAGTTTGGTTAATATTTTCACGGGTCTACTTGCCCGAAAAATCAGACTTGCCCGAAATTTGGGGGGGCATTTGCCCCCTCTGGACCCCCGTCTCCTACGCCTATGACTAACGCACAGTAGTGTGGTTCACAGATACATGGTAAAAAATAAAGTTCAAGCTCAAAACCAAGACACCCTCCCCGTTTGTTAGACCTATCAATAGTATTATTGAGACAAAATTTCAGCTTCCTATTCCAACTGGAAAGCGGTGCTCAATGACTGTGTTACTTTGCATGGGCCAATGTATAGACGTTAATGTAGAAATACATGTGTCGAGCATTATATTCCAATACAATCGAGTTTCATTTGGAAATAAATCAAACATTTCTGTAACATGACAATATGTGTGATACTTAAAGAGTTGGTCAGCTTGAAATCGAAAATTTCAGTAGGTTTTAAATTTGGAAAGTGTCAAAAAATGTCAAAAAACATAATTAAATCCACAAATGTCTATAATTGTTCTTATTTTATGACACTAACGCCCGATGCAGTCTTATACTCAAGAAGGCATTGCAGTTTGCAAGCACGGTGTCAACAGCAGATTTCTTGATTGATTGAGTGAGGGCAACTTTCCTATTTGCCTTGACCACTCGGAGAAAACACAGCTTTTTTCTTCATCAGCGATGAGTCAGTTGAATTCCTCGAACAACTTCACACTTCTCTCAGCCGTGTTGTTGACCACTCTTAATTGCTGACTTCAGTCTCTGCCCTGCTGATAATCCTCATTCTCAATCTATTGCTCAGGTGTAAGTGCAAAAAGAGAATCACCAAACTTCAGGTGTGGCAGTAGTGTCAGTGTTCACTGGGTTACAAAGTCGCCCATGCAGGCAATCCCTCTCCTTCAGCACCACATCATTACCCCTCAACATCCTTTCACCGAGGATTTGCAGTCGTTACGTAAAGTATCTTCCCCTTATCTGTAGCAGGCAGTTGGCAACATAACAGTGTCAGACCTTAAGCCTCATCTGAAAGGTACAATGTACTAGTGATTTTCTAGGACATTCATGGCAGCAACGCTGATCTCCTATAGATAGTAGTCACCTGAATCATAATTATTTCCTAGATGAATCAAAATTTACCGATCTTGTCCTGGAGTTTCAGCAGCAAGAGGAGGTTTTTGCCCATGCCTTTGAGAGAAGAAGGGAACCAAATCACAGAAATGGATGAATCTGAGTTTCTTCTTACTTTCTTAGATTGAATAGCCTACATGTACGTCACGTTGACTGCTAAATCGGTATGTTTTGATGGCATACAGTAACCTGGCCAATCAACGTGTATGGTAAATTGGGCTATCCAGTTTCTTATTGAGGGCTGACTTCCAAGGACAACCATTGACACCTCAATGATTTCTTGGTAGTCATCTCTTAAACTGACTTTATTTTCAGCAGACTACTTGAGAAAACCGAATGATCTCTCACGGGAGGCTTCAGTAATGGATACGACTTATAGAACTCGGATGTTGTCACGTGTTACACTATCCCACACATTCTTAAATCTCTTAAATATTGAATTATATTTTGAATTAGATGGACCACAGCACAAATGGAGATTTTCCCTAAAATCAACTCCATCCCTATGATGACAGCAGGCCAGCCACATAAACTTGTTTCCTATTATGTCTTCTTGAAAAACGTTTAGGCTACTCCTCTAAAACACCCGGTGTTGTCATGTGTTGTATCAAAAATCAAGGCTTGAACATTATCAGCGAGTCTTCATATTAAGCTCAGAAGATAATGAAAAACCTTGGATTTAAATTATATCCGGCATAGAGGGAAAGTTGGGCACAATAAAGAGTTTATCCACACCATCACCTGAAACTAGCACTGACAGGCGGTCAACATATCCAGTGTGCTGCAAGTGGGTACAAATTCAGATCTTACAGTTTCAGCATGCTCCATCCTGGTCATCATAAGCACTCCATGTGAATGGTATTCCGTGAAAGTGACAGGACAAAAGATCGCACATGTGCACAAGCGCTGCTGCGCAGTGATTGACACCAACAATCTCAATGCTTCATGATCAGATCAGCGTATAATATGTCATTGCTATCAAGTACATTTGTCAATTGATGGCTAAACAGCAGTCTAGTCTTGACCGCGGTAAGTATAATAGCACAACAGAAATTATTTCAAGGTCATCTACACGACAATGGTTGAGGTTTTTGATCAAGCTACAATGAATTAAGATTTCTATCCAATACAACTATATGGTAATATTTCTACGTCGTTGAGCACAATCTTCCAGTTGGACTAGGAAGCAGTGGCGGCGCCAGGATTTCAGGTTTGGGGGGGCTGAAGCCCCAAGCCCTCCTCCCTCCCAGAGACGCAACTAGAACATTTTCTTCCCAGGGCGGTTCTTATTGCAATCGCGCGAAGCTGCGAGTGCCGAATGCATGAACGAAGCACATACCGACCAAGGGTTTTACAAGAAATTGAGCACTGGCACAAACGCGCTCCACATTGCAAGATGTAGTTGGAGATTGAGTGGGTTATTTAAACGAAGTCAGCAATAATTGTTCAGGTTTTTGATTTTTGGTGTATGCGGCCGCAATCCTAGATTAAGTTCCGAATTATCATAAACAAAGGTGTCCAACTAAGGTGGCAAAAGAGAATGGGAGGTCCTCAAACGCGGCCGCGTAAAGACTATGCCGTGCCCGAAATGTATCATTTCGAAAAAAGAAAGCTCTAACGTGCTGTAATATGCCGAGCAAATTTACTGTCCAGGGTAACGGCCTCTGTTGTCATAGACCCTGGTCAAATCGGATCCATCCATACCCCGAAATTTCAGTCATCTGAGCTGAGTTGGTGACCGAGCTGAGCAAGGGCGATACAGTATATACAGTGCGTGTGCACACAGCAGCCCGAGTAGCTATGTGGTGCAGACAGTGAGGTAATGTAAAGTCCCTATTGTCTTTGACATACCGATATGCAAGCACTCAAAAACCACGTTGACTAGAGTTTTAAGTTATCACAATAAGAGGTGTCCAACACCGAATTAATTTTCAGAAATTCCACAATACAATGGTGTGCAATTCAGTATAATCGTATAAAAAGTCAACCATGGACACAGACTCGAGATTCAAGTTGTCACAATTAAAGGTGTCTAACACAGCATTAATATTCATAGATTTTACAATAAAATGGTGTGCAATTCAGTATAATCGTATAAAAAGTCAACCATGGACACAGACTCGAGATTCAAGTTGTCACAATTAAAGGTGTCTAACACAGCATTAATATTCATACATTTTACAATAAAATGGTGTGCAATTCAGTATTATCGTATAAAAAGTCGGCCATGGACACGGACTCGAGTTCCAAATTATCACAATAAGGGTGTCCAACACAGTATTAATATTCGTTCATTTTACAATAAAATAGTGTGTAATTCAGTATTATCGTATAAAAAGTCGGCCATGGACACGGACTCGAGTTCCAAGTTATCACAATAAAGGTGTCCAACACAGTATTAATATTCAAAAATTTTACAATAAAAAAGTAATCACAATAATGGATTGATCCGATTTGACCAGGGTCTATGGCAACAGTGGCCGTTACCCTGGACATTCAATTGAAATAATCACAAATAAAAATAAATACAATAAAGGTGTCCAACAGCGCATTAATATTCAGAAATTCCACAATACTAGGGTGTGCATTTCAGTATAATCGTATAAAAAGTCAACCATAGACGCGGACTCGTGATCCAAGTTGTCACAATTAAAGGTGTCCAACACATAATTAATATTCAGAAATTTTACAATAAAATGGTGTGCAATTCTTTATTATCGTATAAAAAGTCGACCATGGACACGGACTCGAGTTCCAAATTATCACAATAAAGGTGTCCAACACAGTATTAATAATAATAATAATATCTTTTCTTTAATTAAGCGCCTGCAAGACGCACTGCGCTTTACAATTACAAGTTATGCAGTAATCTTAATTAAACTTAACTACTAACTGAACAGACAGCTTTGTAATTACACGGCGCCGATGGCAGCCTACAAAGCAAATCCGCCCAACGGGGGCTCGAACTCACAACCTCTCGCACTCTTGGCCAGCGTGTTAACCACTACTCTACCGGGCCCTACTCTACTCTATTCGTTCATTTTACAATAAAATAGTGTGTAATTCAGTATTATCGTATAAAAAGTCGGCCATGGACACGGACTCGAGTTCCAAGTTATCACAATAAAGGTGTCCAACACAGTATTATTACTCAGAAATTTTACAATAAAAAAGTAATCACAATAATGGATGGATCCGATTTGACCAGGGTCTATGACAACAGTGGCCGTTACCCTGGACATTCAATTGAAATAATCACAAATAAAAATAAATCACAATAAAGGTGTCCAACAGCATTCACAGAACAGTTTTATAATTATCTGCCTGCATATTACTAATGACAGAAAACAGTTTAAGTTTCCTTAATACAAAAATATGCATGCTTATATATATGCACACAATTATTTTCTGTATATAAAAAATGTCATATATATATATATATACATATAATTATCTGAACACAAATTTTTTACATGTATATGCTAATAGCACTAGGACTTTTTAGTTGACCATTATATCAAACGTAGGCCTACATTCACAGACAGTGGTTGTACACACAGCAAGAATATAATAATTATTATACTAAAAATAACAAGAGCGCGCACATTTGAGGTGTGTAAGAGAAACATGACGCAAATCTGACAACTACATTGTTGTGTGAAAGGTATTTCTGGATAAAACGCAATCTTCTGGATAACCAGCAGTCTGTAATATTATTTTCATGCAGTACAGATGCAACACTACTATGGGAGACTTTAAAAGTGTTACATACTGCAGAGCTGTAAGTGTACTCTAAATAGTTCAGCTCACTTTTGGGAAGGCTGACAGCTTCCATTCCATAAAGAAGAAACGGTTTACAGTAGGCAGCTACTAAATGGAACAAAACTGGTTCACTAAATGTGTAGAATTTGCAATACAATGAATGAAATGATCTATAAAACTTAATATATATATATATATTTATATAGAATATGTATATTATATATAATAAATTATATTGTTGATTTCGATGCCATTGACCATTGTCTAGCTTTCTTATTACGAAATAAGCCGTTATGGATATTTTCTGCTTTTTGCTTTGGGGGCGGGGGCTGAGCCACATTTAGAGGCTATAACCCCTAGCCCTCTGACACCGCCACTGGCGCAAGCATCTACGCTATGATTATATAGTTGATTGCAGGAGGGAGAAAACCCTGGACATTCTTTTGTGACGATGATTAAATTTGTGAAATATGCGAAAAATCAAGAGAAAATACAGCTTTGCACCACTTTTTGAAGGACTGGGCAATTTCGATATTTCTATACTTATAAAACGGTTTCAATCTGAAACGAGGTGTCTAAGATCCATGATGTTTCTTAGACAATTTCGACAACCCTGTCCGGTTGTATGGTCAAAAGTAAGGGTGCAAACTTGTCACCCGTTTTCATAGACTGAGGCCAAGAAAGGAAGTCGCTAACTTCATTCTCAAATAGATTTCGATGCCGTTGATGATTGTCTAGTTTTCTTATTACGAAATTAGCCGTTATAGACATTTTCCGCATTTTGCTGTGGGGGGGCTGAGCCGCATTCAGGGGGGGCTTAGCCCCCTCCAGCCCCCCCTGGCGCCGCCACTGCTAGGAAGTTGAAATTTGGTGTCAATAATACTATTGACAGGTCTAACAAATTGAGAGGGTGTCTTGGTATCTAGCTTGAATTTTATTTTTTTGAACCACCCTAACGCACAGCCCATTAAGCGGAATGCCATTCAGGGTCGGAAAGTCGACACCATGCAGACTTGCACCACGCGAACCTTTAAACAGTTTTCAGCGGCTAAATTTTGTAAATCCAATAATCCATCCATTGCTAAACGAGGGAGCGGCACAAGTTAAGCCTATGAGTGACAACTCAAAATCTCTCTCACCTCAGATAAATCCTCCATAAATGAATGAATGAATGAATGAATAAAAGAGCAATTAATTATTAAAATAATGGAGGAAGGAACGAATAGTCGAATAGTCGAATAAATTAAAAAAGGAAATTTTTCAACGAATGACGCCATTTATTTATCCAGAACTTTATCTCCGACATCAGCATTCAACCGGAGCAGATGTATGCTATGATCCTCATCTAAACACATGATCTTCAACGAGGTCTCTCTCTCTGTCGCCGACGCAATGCATGAAAGAGTCTTACGCCCACTGAGACATTAAACTCACAATTCAAGACTTAGCTATTTAAAATATCGTATGACTGTGTTTTTGCCCTTTTCTTTGGCATGGTGTGAGCAACTGGGTTTTACAAATCGTCTTAGGCCTATTATAATTATCATCATCAATAGACCTGGGAGTCGACCCCAATAAGTCGACCCCAGTCGACTTGGTCATCCCAAGTCGGGTCGGGTCGTTTCTGCTCACCGCAACTGACCCCAAGTCAAATTTTGTAGCCAGAAGTCACTTGAAGTTTTTTTTACCACAAGTCGACTTAAACTGACTTGAGACACAAACATAATTAAATTTGTAACTTCAAACCAATGACCGTGACAACATTTAAGCAACTTTTGTTGCCAAGACTGTGTTTACAAGAATGTATGAGGCCTTTGCAAAACAGAGACTTACTGATTATTTTACCGGTAGGCTATCGTGCAGACTGCCGTCTGCCGATCTATTCATATAAGTTCTTATTCTATGCTCAAACGTCGCGCTTAGGCATGCGCTTAATTAAATGGTGAAACAAAATGTTACAAAAATATTAGCACTTGTGCTTATCAAGCAAATCAGTGAACTTCTAGTGGTCAGTGAATTCGGCGCAAAGAACGCTGGATCTATGCTATAGGTCTATAATAAATCGATAGTTTGGCGCTACTTTGGTGCACTGCATCTGCAGTTGTCTGCAGACGGAAATTAAAACCATTGTAGGGCCAATTGGACAATGAAAGACTTTATTGTCAGTGAGTAGGTTTAGTAGATGTAGTAGCCTACTGTAGGAGGATGCGCTTGCAATGCTATTTGCTAAGTTGCGGAATGATGCTAGTCAGCTAGTGGCCAAATAATTATGAAAACAGAATTTGACCTACAAATTAGGCCTGTCATATCACGCCATTCATTCAGTGCAACCAGCCCGCGGTCCGCCTTTTTATCTTAGACCTCGCGCGTTTTACAAATTTATTTAATAATAATAATAATAATAATAATAAATAATAATAAATAATAATGATAATAATGAGTGTAATCTGAATAATCGCATACAATGGACAAGCTAAAATTCATAGGCCTAATAATTTGCCGTCGCATTGATGTCTATAGGCTACTAGATGGCTCAAAGCAAGGCCGTAGCTAGGGGGATGTTTTGGGTGTTTGAGAACCCCGCGAAATGAAAAATGCCAACATAATATATAATGCATTTACTAGCACATAATGTAAAAACTACAGTGGGCAATGTATTTGCCACCCAGAACCCGCAGAAGATCTCGATTTTAGAAGAAAAAAGCACGAATTTAGATCGATTCACGCCGCAGTGAACAGTTTCCGGGTGAAAATCTTACGGAAAGCACGTGATGACTAAAAAAGTCATCCTAAAATTTGGTCCAAAAGTTGATAAACACCCCCCAAAATCAAATCCTGGCTACGGCCTTGGCCCAAAGCATCACAAAACTAATCAAAATAAAACACAAACAGCCTGAAATGGGCTTAATAACACTTTAACAAATTTATGCATCAATTAAGTGTTGAGGCCTCATTACTCATTGGTAGGCTTAGGCCTAAATGAAATTAATGCTTGCAGGAAAAATTGGCTTGACTTCTTGCATTAGTAGCCGTACATAGACCTAGGCTAATGGCTATTAGCATGTCAGAAGTCGACTTCAAGTCGGAAGTCGGTTATTTTTCTGCCAAGTCGGGTCAAGTCGTTTTGATTGGCTGACCAAAGTCACTCCCAGGTCTAATCATCAACATTATGATTATTGGGCTATTATTATTATTTTACGCCGAATCGCATGAGCAAGTGAAGGACTAGACCAAGGTGATTATTATTATCATTGTTATTATTATTATTATCATTATTATTATTAATATTATTATTATTATTATTATTATTGTTGTTTTTATTATTATTATTATCATCATCATCGTCGTCGTCGTTGTCATCAGCATGATTATCATAATTCACATGCCCATTGCATTGAAGCAAATAAAATTATGACATATTGATTCTTTATTGAAACTTCGGAGTGACATGATACCCCCAAATATTAATTATTGAAGTAGCCTAAGGGCTTCATCTGATCCAGGATGAATTCAAGAATTTAGCGGTTTGCCTTCAATATTAACATTGGGATTACTCAGATAGCTATCAACTTAAAACAATTCATATCATACATCCACCAGGCCTACATAATAATATTATCACGACTGAAAGAAGCTGATGAAAGAGCTAAGGGGACAACACCCACATCAGCCGAGAAATTACAGGTAAGCTTACTTCAGTGCAGCTATTAAGGTCATAAGAATGACAAAAGGCCCACACCCATACGGTATACGCTATAATAGACGTCTACCTCAGCTGAATTCAGAAGTTTTATAAGTAACTAATTTGAACTTCGTGAGATTTGTGATCTGGAATGTTAGTCCTAACATGCATTTTCTGCTTCAGGACTTTGTGCATTGTACACCAAACACTCCAAGCAATGGCTTCGCGCACTTCACCTGGCTTTCTCTATGCATTACTCCTCGAGTTCCTACCCTTTTGCCGCTTTATGTTTCCAATTCATCGCCTCATACATCTCTTGTTTCCAATTTCTTACTGACTGTAAGCCTATGCCACCTCTGCGGTTGCTTACTACACCACGAGCTAGACTCTGATCTTCGTTTCTCTAAGTGTAAGGAACTTTCTCGAAACAAAAAAACATGTAAATATATAGCTGGTTGTTTTCAGCATCAATATGAGATTATTATTATTATTATTATTATTATTATTATTATTATTATTATTATTATTATTATTATTATTATTATTATTATTATTATTATTATTATTATTATTATTATTATTATTATTATTATTATTTCTTACTGTTGACTAGGGTGTCCCACGATTGCACAGGAAAAATATTTTTCTTGAAACTTGAAATGCAGTCCCTCCAAAAAGTTTCCTTATGGTCCTATGATAGTACCTGCCAAATTTCTGGACATTTTGAAAATATTTAGAGGCCGCTCAAAGCTCACATATAATATGTGTAAGTTGTCACAAATTATACGTGCGACATATAGGCCTATGAGTTTGAAATTTTCGGAGGTCCACACTTTGATCCCACTAGCGTGCTTATGTATTGCTTAATAACCTTATATTGCTCTGAAATACTAAAATCTACAAATATGCAACCTTATTGTATTTGCGAATGAGGTTTTTCAAGCATAAGGACGACAGTTAAGCTCTCGAGCAAACGAATGATGTAAATGTCGTGCACTAGGATTGCAGGTCGCTACCTCCACATGGCAATCATCAGTGGAGTAGAAATGAATAAGGTTAACAGATTGTCAGTCTGATTTTTCTCTAGTTGGTGGAAGTAGCCTACAAACATGTTGGTGTGCTAAAGTTGACCTCTGGACCAGGACAGGAATCAACGGTTGCAGTTTGAACCTTTTGAAGTCGTGAAAGTGTGATGCATTAGGCCTAATTATTGGCAAATGCTTTGAGACAACGGCTTTCAATAACTGCATATTAAATAGAGTTTGCAATGCCTTGCACCCTTCTACATCAGCCATCAGTCGTAACATCTTGTTAACATCACAGAAATCTTTTAAGTCCAGTTGCCTGGTGCATTCTTTGTGTCCTTGGTAAAAATTTGTCCATCAATGGTCTGTAATTAAGCTCTGCAAGCCATTTAAAGATGAATGCTCCAATCTGGTTCACCATCAACCAAACCCTCGACCAATGCTACTGCAGTCTGCATCTAACAAATCATAAGAATTCATTACTGAACAGCTTTAGCGTGGCCATACTCGAAATATGACTATCAAGAATTTTCAAAACTCTTGGTATTCATGGTTGGATTGAACAATTCGGTAGCATTTCGCAAGCCTGTTGCCATCACAGAGCAAGTTGGATGGGTAAGGCAATATAGATCTAATTGCTTTATGATGGAAACGAATCACATATACAGTTGACGACCGTGAATTACAGGGCATCCAACCCAAACAAGTCTCAGATTTGTGATTGACATCTACAGTCAGGCGGTGTTCTCATGTAGAGTCACTGCTCTCTTTGAATTAATCCATAGCTTTATAATTCTGGCAATGCTGCTCTAGATGACAAGTCTGAAAATGATGCAACATCATTCTTGGTATACCAGCACCTAAGATATAAGAGATAGCAATTCTCTCTGTTCTTTCAGTGAGTTCTCATTAATGTGGAATAACGGGGTTATCTCTTCCTAAAAGTTTTTCCCAAACCATGCTGCGTTCAAATATAGTTGTCTCGATCTTTCGGTGAAAGAGTGGCGAGATAGCCAATCGTATAAGACCACGTGTGATTTTTCATAACGTTGGTCTGTGTAAATGACTGTGCTGAACAAACATGACGCAGCTTTGATACAGAATTTCAGCTCAACGATAACGAAGAACGTAGATCGGAGACAATTTCTCGTACAGGTTGTCGAAAAACACAGGCACATGTTTTCTAACCACAATTGTGACAATCTTGTTGACATGTGTAAATGTAGAACGTAGAACTGAAGAACAATTTGAGTGCAGTGATGTAGAATCAGCAGATCAGTATGAGAATAGTAAAAAAATAACGGTCCAGACGTTGATTTGTTGTGTAGCTGCATGGGGTGTGCAATTAAAACTTTACTGTGTGGTCCTAGGACAAATAGGGGTTGAACCTCACAGCCCCCTCAGAATTTCTTACTATGAAGCAGATGAAGGTATGGAGGAGCTAAAACCACGACTTGTTACATTATCAAGAGTTTGTAATGACTACTCCCAATGATTAGTTGTGTGTGCACTGATATTGTGTCCAAAGTTCAAAAATCTCAAATTTTTCTCGATTTTGCATTTTTTGAGCATAAGACTATGCCCAAAATATCCATTGTATCCAATAAAGTTAAATACCTGTTAATTCTACCATTCACGAGCTTTCCAAGGGTAGTAAATTTGTTATAATAGGATCAACGATTGGGATATAAAGGCATTTAGAAGTTGGACACATCAGGCGCAAATTATGCCAATATGGGTTAAATTTGGGCGGCTTGAGCCACCCCTAAATATTTTTTTAGTGTCATAAAACTTTACAGGTGTTATTATGGGACCATATGGAAACTTTTTAGGGGGACTGCATTTCAAGTTTCTAGAAAAATATTTGTTGGGACACCCTACTGTTGACTGTGCCTTGTAATTTGTCTTTAGGATTTGCTACTTTTGGTCGTTTAATTAACACTCCGGTTAATAAGGCGGTAACACAAGCCGACCGTAACGTGACCATGGGTTGCTCTTCTACACGTGGATCCAGTTCCATAACTTGGTAACTAGTACCGGTGGGCGACACTTTCAACCGGACTATTGCGTCGGGGTCAGTTGTTTACTCGGCTTTTACCCAGTTGTACTGGATTAATCAACCGACAGCAGAAGAGTCCGATTTGATCATACGCTCATTAAATGATTCCTCAGCCGGAACATTTACATGCACAGACAACGAAACGGTTGCACACGCTCAGATGATAATATGGCGTAAGTAAATTTCAGATTCTTTGACCGCTTAAACATGGAAAGTGCGAGTTCTTTTATATTTGAGCAGTGAGTAATGTGATATGTGAAACTGCCCCGTGTTGTAGGCCTATAATATTACTCTTGATATCAAATCTAGGTAATTGGTGCCTGAAACAGTGCACAACTTGTATGGTAATGTATCTGACCATTTATAAAGTGTCCATCTTCAGATAGACTACGACAGTTCTGCACAACGCGCGGCCCGCAGGCCGCATGCGGCCGTCGAGGTGATTTCAAGTGGCCCGCACGTGCTCACTACATTTTTGCACATTGTGTAAAACGAAGCGGGCGGCTAGCGGATAAAGCCACTGATCGACTTGAGCGTTTATTTTTGTTATTGATGTCGTGGCAGTTGCCGATTTGTAATGCTACCAAGAAGTCCAATCCGAAAACTAAATCTTCTTTATTTTCCTAGAGTTAGGTTCTCGTAGTCTATCTGGAGATTGACACACGACTTCTGGTTTTGACAACTGTTAGGGCCTATTACTGTAGGCTACTCAACTAAACGGACCTCGCACACCTCCCAAACCGTTCACTTCTAGTCAGTCCGACTGTCCGAGGTGCGTATGCTGCAGAATTACATGATGTCGGCAAGTCTTTCCAGATAGGCTATTAGAGTCGACTTCTAGTTCTAAAGATTAAATTAAAAAGTTGAAGTCATCCCTGAGCCGAAGGCCCGTCGGCGAGGCGCTCATCTACTTTCCTAAGCCCTTGAGCCGGTGACACGAAACGGAGTATCCCCCTGAAAGTTATCCGGGGGGTGATGAATTAATCTATCCCTCCGGATGGAATTAACCGGTCGTGACCTGAGAATTATCTTCGCGTATGTCCACTTTTGTGAATTCCGAGAAAAACGAGGTAGAAGTTTCGCAATTTTGGACGCCAAAAAAAGATATTCAGTGCAATAGAACTTCTGGCAAAGGCGTCATATTAAAGCATCGACTTAATTAAAGGATGTTGCATTAAAATTAAACTGAAATTTAGAACGGTTTTGTGAAATTTTGGAGAATGTTGTTTCATATAGATTTAAATCAATTGCAAGTAATCCTGACGAGAAAAAATTTGAAAAATTCAAATAATAAAAGAAAGCAATACACAATCATTTGCGACTTTGTTCGTTTCAATTTTCGCAAGTTTAATACCCCTTTTTTAATAAAAGAACGTTTTTATTTCCTGGACATACGACACTATGATACAAAGAAGTGGGCTGTGTAATGATGTCGTATCTCCTTATCGTCCAATCAGCAACGAGCTTTCTCTGGAGATACGACAAAAGCAACACTGGAATTGGGACATACGACAGGTTGTTTTCGTTGAATATCTTTAAAACGACTTGTCGTATCTCCTAACGGTTAACAGTGAAGAAAGATAAATAATGTTTTCCTAAAAATCAAGTCTAAACTCGATTTTGGAAAAAAATGGACATACGCGAAGATAATTCTCAGGTCACGCGGTATAGACTATCCGGGCGGATGAACCAGTCTATTCTGTTTTTTTAAAAATGCATATAATTGAAAAATGTGTGCTCTAATCAAAATTTGAAGTGATTCTAATTGTTTTAAGTGTCCTAAGCAATGTTCAGAGAAAGGCAACTCGAATTTATTTAGTGACTCTGAGTGTTTTTAAGCGTTTTAAAAGTTTTAAGTGCTCTAAAACCAAAGCAAAAAAATATCTAGTAGGAATAAACATACCTGTTAGTGTCATTGTTCAAAACAAAGCAGATGAATATTAATTTGAAAATAAAATACACATGGAAGTGCTGTTTTCGACTTTTCTTCATTTGGGGGATACGATCAATTCTATTTCTCTATTTCATGACACCGGTGACACGAAACGGAGTATCCCCCCTGAAAGTTATCCGGGGGGTGATGAATTAATCTATCCCCGGATGGAATTAACCGTTCTATACTATCCGTGGGGATAAACCATTTTATCCCCTTTTTTGAAAAAAGCGCATAATAAAAAAATTATGCTGTAATCAAAATTTAAAGTGACTCTAATTGTTGTAAGTGTCCTAAGCAATGCTCAGATAAAGGTACACTTAACTCAAATTTATTTAGTGACTCTGAGTGTTTTCAAGTGTTTTAAATGTTTTAAGTGATCTAAAAACAGGACAAAAAATTATCTAGTAGGAATAAACATACCTGTTAGTATCATTGTTCAAAACAAAGCAAAGTTGAAGTTGAAGATGAAAATCAAATTGCCAAAAAAATACCCGCGGAAGCGGTTTTTTCGACTTTTTCTAATTTGGGGATACAATAAATACGTGGTATACTCTATTTCGTGACACCGGCAATCAAGGGAGGGTCCAGAACGTTTCGAAGGGGACCAACATTTTCGGTCTTGTTGGTGAACAGGGGAAAAATTTCGTGTGATTTGGTTTGACGACCTTTTTTAGTCATCGACCAATTTTCCGGGAAAAAGATACCAATTCATGCGACAAAAAGGTTGATGACCTTTTTTTAGTCATCGACCAATTTTCCGGGAAAAAAAGATACCATTTCAACCGCTATATCGAACGGGGGACCACGTCCCATACGATTTTTTAATGGGGGGCTGATGTCCTGTTTTTTTTTCCCGCTACATTTATTTCCGAAAACCAAAATTTCACGGGTGGCGTACCGGTGGAGGTCGGAGTTAGTGGTGGCGTGCTGTGGGGAGGTTGGGGAGGGGAAAATTTGGAGGGGATTTTCCCCCCGAAAACCAAAATTTCGTACCGGTGGAGGTCAGAGTGGTGTGGTGTGGTGGGGCTGTGGCCGGAGCGGGCCGAATCCTAAATTTCCCGGGCAACGCCGGGTACCCCAGCTAGTATAATATAATATAATATAATATAATATAATATAATATAATATAATATAATATTATATAATATAATGTAATATAATACAATACAATATAATATAAATAATAAAATATGATCGACATTTGTAATATAATATTATTCATCGAATGGCATTACCGATATTTAAAAAACTTTTGAGCGGGTTTAGTCGGGTCAATCTGTGACACGATCCTGAAAAATTTCCAGAAAGCGTTTTATGACGAATTTCTGGTGTCTTAGGTCTGGTGATGAACAAACTAAAAGTTCCAAGCAATCGCACCACGGCAAGTAGTCTATTTTTGGCGGGGAAAAGATGGCCGCCAATTGGACAAGGCCTGGAATCTGGAAATGACACTGTTAGAAGCAGATCGTGTAACAATTTGGTAACATGCTTTTCTAGACTAATTTGACCCTTCTCAGAACGAAAATCGTGGTTAACAAGTTCGATTTTTAGAAAACAAGATGGTGGCCAAAATGGCGGCGTATTGCTTAAAAAGGCTGTAGGTCGGGTATTTATATGTGATATGAACACGGTTTTGCAATTTAAATTAAGATGTATGGGTTTTAGGCATGCAATGGAATCAAAGACACGTATGTAGCACTGGAAGAAAACCAAAATGGCAGGAAAATGGCGGCCAGAATGTTGAAATTGCTAAAAGTGAAGTGATGTATGCAATGCAAACATGAATTCTGACTCCAACTTAGCATTTTTGCTTCCGCGGTCACCACGGAAAGCAATGGAATCAACTTTGCAAATGTGACACTGCAAGAAAACTAACATGGCAGCGATCGGAAGCGTTTCCCAGAAGTTCGTCAACGGAACTTTTGTGTTCATGACAAGCGGAAGTGTCTCGGAAATGGATGGATCTTTCGGAGGCGGAGGTGGACGAGAAGTGGAACGGGGTAGAAGGCGAATGGAATCCATCCTGCGCAATCCCATCCTCCGCCAGCCCATCCACATCATCAGCATCATCGCCATCACAGCATGACATCAAATGGCGCTGGAGGGGAATTCATTCCAGATCTCGGGTAAGTCCATCGAACAAAATGTACATGGGGTCGGCGCTGGAACGAACGGCGGCATCGACGGTCACCAGAGGCGTTCAGCATCGTCCCTCTACAGAAGCCAGGCCTACGGGCACCTGCCGGGAACACTCAAATGGGACAAGAGTTTGCTATCCATGACGCATCAATCAGCGCACCCCTACGAACCGTACACCCGAGGGAGGCTGCCCTACCATCCGCTGTTCCATCGTCGTCGTCGCGTGTCCTTCAGCCGTCGTCCAGTCCCAACCCGCACACTACGAACCTCTTCTCGTTGAGCTATTCTGCACCTCGCGTTGCCAGCCTTCGTCTGGCAAAGGAGCGCTAAGAGAACGATATCTCCCAGGGGGCCTCGAACGACTGTCTGGCGAGGCGGTCATCACCACCAACACCACCATCAACACCAACACCAGGAGATGGAAGAGATCAACACGAAGGACCTAGCGCAAAAATTAGCAGTGAGCTGAAAAGGTACAGCAACCCTCCAACTATCGATTCAGACTGAACCTCTGAAACATCGCTGTGGAAACAGTGGTTTCTACTACATTGTATAACGTGATCTGCGTTTGGAGTGCAGAAAATAGTCCAACTTCCATCTCAAGGCGGTGGTGGTGGTGGGATCCGTCATGGATAGCAAACCCTTGTCCAGTTTGTGTGTTCCCGAAAGTGCCCGTAGGCCTGGCTTCTGTAGAGGGACGGTGCTGGCTGCCCCTGGTGACCGTTGATGCCGCCGTTTGTTTCAGCGCCGACCTCATGTACATTTTGTTCGACGGACTGACACAAGATCTGGAATGAACCCTCCTCCAGCGCCGTTTGATGTCATGCTGTGATGGAGATGATGCTGATGATGATGTGGATGGGTTGGCGGAGGATGGGATTTGCGCAGGATGGATTTTGTTCGCCTTCTACCCCGTTCCACTTCTCGTCCGCCTCCGCCTCCGAAAGATCCATCCATTTCCGAGACACTTCCGCTTGTCATGAACACAAAAGTTCCGTTGACGAACTTCTCGGAAACGCTTCCGATCGCTGCCATGTTAGTTTTCTTGCAGTGTCACATTTGCAAAGTTGATTCCATTGCTTTCCGTTACTTCAAAAATGCTAAGCTGGAGTCAGAATTTATGTTTGCATTGCATACATCACTTCACTTTTAGCAATTTCAACATGCTGGCCGCCATCTTCCTGCCATTTTGGTTTTCTTCCGGTGCTACATACGTGTCTTTGATTCCATTGTATGCCTAGAACCCATACATCTTTATTTAAATTGCAAAATCGTGTTCATATCACATACAATACCCGACCTACAGCCTTTTTAAGCAATACGCCGCCATTTTGGCCGCCATCTTGTTTTCCCATGCAACCGCTAAAAATCA
The DNA here is from genome assembly GCA_949752735.1 of Lumbricus terrestris. NCBI lineage: Eukaryota > Metazoa > Annelida > Clitellata > Crassiclitellata > Lumbricidae > Lumbricus > Lumbricus terrestris. The sequence goes on along the minus strand of OX457037.1, from coordinate 22,689,828 downwards.
AGCTTGCTAACCACGATTTTCGTTCTGAGAAGGGTCAAATTAGTCTAGAAAGGCATGTTACCAAATTGTTACACGATTTGCTTCTAACAGTGTCATTTCCAGATTCCAGGCCTGGTCCAATTGGCGGCCATCTTTTTTTCCCGCCAAAATTAGACCACTTGCCGTGGTCGGATTTCTTGCAACTTTTAGCATGTTCATCACGAGACCTAGGACACCAAAAAAGTCGTATTAAAATGCTTTCTTGCAATTTTTTCCGGGTTCACCGAATTTTTTTCGTAGATTGATCCGACTAGTTATAAATGTGCACACATTAGTAACCGCATGAGATTATTGCTCTTGCTCCGTTAGCTCAGCTGCCACATTGGTAGATTGGAGACGCTTAGACTGTTATAAGCTCGCTTGTGAGTCGCATTTCTGTTTTATTTGTAGATGACTCCGACTGGTCGATAAACGCGTCCAATAATCTTATTGTTGGCGACCATTTTACATACTCTTGCAAGACCATCTACCTTGGAAATCTGTTCTTTCCTCCGATATTCTATTTCCAGCGATATTATCAAAATCGTCTATATGACAGTGATAAGACGAATTCATCGGAGTTTGGAAAACTGAATTCACTGAATACCGCAACAGGAATCTTCCATCGAACGGCGACATGCTTTTATCCTCAATTTCAGCAATGTTATCAACAGTTTGGGCCACTCGTGGGCAACTTATTGCCAGGTTCTGCAACAAACATTCCTAATTTCGGTTCTAGTATTGGTATCTCTATTGAAAAAGTGTCATGTGAGTATTTTGCACACATTTCCATCGTACTTGTCTAGTCTGTGTCGACCTGTCTCAGACCTTGCAGCCCGTCGAGCTTTTCGCTCTGCAGCAACTGGTGCCATTTGGTTCCGCAAGCTCGCACTTCTATCGGACAGCGCCGAACTCTCTGTTGTGAGTCCCGCTGTATGGAATGGCCTCCCACTAACCTTGCGACTTATGCCTAGGCTAAATTCCCTGCATCTTTTAAGTATCTCAAATCCTACTTTTTTTAGTTGTGGCTGGACTGGGAGCGCCTCTGAGTAGATATCCGGAAGAGGCTTTATATAACTTCTCGTAATGAGTGAATGAATTTCGATCTTTGCTACTTCAAGTATGGTCTGATGCGGTAGGCCTATCCGGTCGAACCAAGAGCAAAAAACCGCGCGCACAAAACCTCGCATATCAAAACCGCGCACGATCATAACCACGGAGATCATAACAATGATAGACAGACATAAGCCATTTATCACTGTCTTTGTCGTTTTCAGCACTTCAATTTAGTTGTTCAGCCATCAAGGTTTTAATGCTGTGAGTAGCAATTGATTAATTTCTACTTACTTTCATGCTCAATGGAGGCTAAATGTTCAATAATATGGACTGCTGCAAAATAAGTGATTGTCTAATATAATGGAAATTGATCTTTATAAAACTGAGTCTTTGCGCAAATAGAAGCTGGATTGGTGGAAATGACCGCTCCTGTAAATGGAAGCTGATGAAACTGATAAAATCTGTTTCAATAGAAGCTGGATCGATGGAATACTTTTTGCCGAAATCGAAATGCGTTTAAATAAAAAAATCATCCATAATATGATTGGAAGTTGTATCAATAAAAAATGTCTTGCTCAAACAGACTTTAATTGGTGTAAATGATTTCTTCTTAAATAGAAGTGGGCAGCTGTTGGCTTGATGAAAAGATTATTGATGAAAATAACAGGAGCTGCATGGATTGAAAAAAATAATTATTACTCAAACAGAAATTGGATCGATTAAAAAATACCTGCGGCTCTAATAGAAGCTGGATGGATGAAAATAATTAATTCAACTACCAATAGCAGTGGCGTAGACAAAGGGTTTCGGGGGTTGGCCTAGAAAACAGTTTTTAAAAGGTTATTTATCCACTTAAATGAGAAAAACAAAATAATTGCTTGTAGTAACAGTTGTTTTTCTTACTTTATTCTCTTGTCACTTTATTTCCCTTTTTATTTACTATAGGCCTCATACTGTTGGGTTTGTGTCAGAAAGGGCATCTGGCCAGGCCATAAACCCCCAACCCCCACGTAATAAATTCCTGGCTACGCCATTGACCAATGGACTTATCGAATTTCAACAGATGCGCAAACAAGCGCGGTTATGATTGTGCGCGGTTATGATATGCGCGATTCTGTGTGAGCGGTTTTGATAGTAAATTATCGTCTGATGTAGTTAATCACACCAGAATTAGGCCTACGCCAGAAATCTAATCCATGCTGACAAGTTACAAAGTCTGGACTTCACCCTAACTTCAAGGGTCTATTGTGCAAAATTGTGAGCAATACACTTCGACAAATCTTAGCCTTCTACATCCTCACTTTCCTCCCTTGCTGCTCAAATCCAGAACATCACGCCTCGCAGTCTCCGACTTTTATCTGTCTGACCCTTTAGTGTCGAACAGGAATCGAACTATCTTTCCCTGCCAAACCGTTTTGTGAGTGGGTGTCTAATGCCTAGGGGTCATTGCATAATTATGTAACGCCGAAAATGACCGTTTTCGACCCACCCACCCTGTAATTCTTCGTAACATTGCCCATGCTCCCCAACCACCCTCACCAGCGTTACGTAACGATTGCTGCAAAAAAACAGTAGAGATTTAGGTCTATTGTTGGCTTATGTGAGCGTGTAATTATAATTCATATTTTCATATGGATTTAATATAGACTAGTATGTGAATTATAGGCCAATTTGACAGTAGACTATGCTTAAAATATAACAGGATGTTTTATTTATATAAATGACGTTGAACTGCAAGTTTCTAAAATTTTAACGCAAGAATAAAATTTTAAACCGCTGAAACTTTCACGGACTAAATGGTTCATTAACAAATAATCAAAATTAAGATGAACTCATTATTTGCTTAGTCTGGGTACTTCGATAATTATTAATAGAAATATTGCCGCGTTTCGTTGAGCATTAGCCTAAGTTTAAATGTTTGAGATCGTGTCCACTAACTAAAACATGCTTCAAAGTGGTTCTTCGATGTGAAGAATTCAAGGAGAATTAGGCCTAGACCTGTCACGTTGTTCCGTTGGTAAATTACCACAGAACCAAACGATTCAAACAGCGGTCTCCGGTTTGCACAAAATGGGAGAACAGAATTGACCTGGCATGTAAGTGGTGTCTATACTGGCGGATCTTATTCAGATAGATCTAATGAACCTAATTCCGTTAAGTTTTAAATCAACGTCACGAAGTTTATACTTCGATCACATCCTGTCTGATGTGTTCGATGGTAATTTAATATTCATTACTAAAAATATTTCATGGCGTTACGTGACTTTCAGCTCCCCCCACCCACCCACCTACCCACGTAACCAGTGGCGGCGCCAAGATTTTCGTTTTTGGGGGCAGGATTTTCGGGAAACATTTTCGTTTTTCAGTCGCCAAAATTTCTGATGACCTTTTTTTATTTTAGTCATCGACCAAAATCCCAAGAAAATTTTCCATTTTCGCCGTCAAAAATTCTGACGACTTTTTATTTATTTTTTATTTTTATTTTTTAGTCTTTTGATCGAAATCTTCGAAAATGGTTCTTTTTTATAATCCGCCAAACTGTCTGTCAAACCTCGCGCGTACCTTTACGGTTATTTGGGGGGGCCAAAGGTGGTTAATCGTGCAAGTATTTTATTTTTACATGGGGAAAAATGGATGGCCAGGGGTTAGCTCACCCACCCTCTAGCGTTACGGAATTATGCAATTACCCCCTATGAATAAACTGGTTTCCCACCACTTTCAGTTTTCCGTGGTCACTGAAGAAGTCTTCTGATAGTGAATAAGATTATCGTTATGTCTACGATGTTTTAAATTCCGAGTCAGACAAGATGAGAATGTGTCTATTCTTTTATTATTGGCCAATAATATAGTTATCCGCACTTTGGCGTATGCAGACATTGTAACGAAGAGACATAATCCATTTACTTAATCGAGACAGTAAAATGTAATTTTAGAAGCAAACATAATTATTATCCTAAATCCAAAATCGTATACATGTAGGCTACTTCAGTTGTAAGTTTTTCTGTTCATTCCATCTGCTCAATTGTGCGGCTACGAGTGCGTGGGCGTAGGTAGTAGACTAGACGGTATTTTTACCTCCATCCACCGGTGCAGAGTTAAAAAGGTTGGAATCCGCCTTAGCACATAATGTAGCTGCCAGCTGAGTCGTTATCAACGTTCTATAAAAACATTCAAAATCGTTATCCAGCTTGAAGAAACATATGCAGTAGGGTGGAGTGAATCCGAGTAAAAAACAATTTTTTCTCGAATTTCAAAATCCGTTAGTGATCAAAAGTTGCGTATGGTATCACAGAATTGCTACAAAATTTTTGAAATTTTTATGTTGACGTCTTCTGCCCTCTACCGGACGATTTAAGGACGCCATATTGATTTTAAATACTGTCAGGCATTTTTAGACCAGGCTTGGTATCTGAAAATTCCAATGTTAGAAGCAAGTCATGTAACAATTTGCTAACTGGTGTTTTTAGACTAATTTGACCCTCAGAAAAACGAAAATCGCAGTTAGCAATCTGGATTATTAGCGATTCCATGGGAAAACAAGATGGCGGACAAAATGGCTGCCAATTACTTCAGATGACTAAAAGTAAAGCATTTTATGTGACAGAAACACGGTTTTAGGCTCTAAATTAAGATTATAGGGTTCAAGGAATGCAATGGAATCAAAGATATATATGTAGCACTTCAAAAAATAAAAATGGCGGACAAAATGGCGGCCAGAATCTTAAAATGGCAATTGATGAAGTCATGTATGCAATGGAATCATGATTTCAGGGTCTGAGTCAACATTTTCGAGGTCAACAAATATGATGAAGCCAATGTCATTCAGGTAGCACTGCACGAAAACCAAAATGGCGGACAAAATGGCGTCCATATCCTGGAATTGGCTATTAGTGGAGTTCTGTATGTAATTATTTAGTATTGAAATCACGCTTTGTTTCATATGTTGGCATTATCTTTCTAGCTTCAAGTCTTGCGCGAACTAATCCATCTCTTGCATGCTGTCCAACAACCAGCAATGATGACTCTGTAACTGTCTTGACAGACCTCTCGACTGCTTGAGTATGGCATGGAAACTTTGGAAAGCGAAGTAAATCAATCGCGGAGTCGTCGGCATTGTGGATCAACTGTTCCAGGTCGTCATCATTTATGTCCTTCGTTAGAGGTGGCTCTGTCACTTCACATGACTGCCAGTCAATTAATTCTGTATAGTCGGCTGCATGAAAGTTCAAACTTGGGGGGTGAAATATGCGAATTCCTCTTTGAGGCTTCTTACTCGATCGCGCCTTCATTATCCTTCTGAATCCTAATTCTCGAATTGATTTTCTCTCATCCGTGATCATTGAAAGAAGTACATTTTCAGGATGAGCAAAGAAGGCGTTTCTCTGAATAACTGGATCAACTATTGACTTTAAATAATCAGGCAAGTATCGTGATTTGTTAGCAAGCATCCACAGATGCTTCGCACCATCTTTGCAGGAGGGTTTGGACTTTACTGCAAACCAAACAGGGGCGTAAACTTTCAATACGAACTCAGTAATTGTCGAGAGACAGTTGCTTGGCTCTTTCGTGGCAACGTATAGGCGTAGTATTCTGTTAGCTAAAGTCAACCAACGAGACATTACTAGTTTTCCAGGACTTCGATGCAACAGTGCCTCATCGCATATACCACTAGATACAGCTTGAGACATGTCGTACAAGTATCTCTGGTCTGTACTGAGATCCTGCAGAACAGAGTCAGGTAGCACTTGTAAATCGCATTCAATTTGCTGGAATTTAACCATTGGCATGTTCTCACATCGTTGAACTTGTGTTCCAAGTTCGCCTGAAAAGCTTCGTGGTCCGGTAGTACTGCCATCAAGTTGCTCGAAGAGGTGACGTAACGGTAGCTCGTTGCTATGTAATAGGCATATGAACCAGTGGAGTGGACGCTTAAGATGTACTTCTAACAATCTGATAATACCACCCTTATGTCCTGTGTTGACAGCCGTTCCATCGCATCCCATGACAGCCAATAATTCCATGCTTATCTTTCTTTCTTCGAAGAAATCCAGTATGGCCTGCTTTATACACTCAGCACTGCCACGCACTGGAGCAATATGTCCCAAATAGTTCGAGTCGGGTTCTTCAATCAATACTATGTGTTCTTCAATAACAGTCCTGCGATGTAACTTACCTCCAATATTTTCCTGCAGTAGAGTCTTGTCTTTTCTGCCGTCGAAGTATAGACCGCGAAGATCCGAAGAATGGCTTGCGGATTTCTGAAGCAAATCTTCACGCAGTCTTTTTCTTTCTCTTCGGAGTTTGGAACGGTCAATAACCTCAGATTTATCGCCAGTTGTTACTATTCCGAAATCTGTAAGTAGGCTCGAAGCAATGTCTGCTGCTGCTCTGTCAGATATTCCATATCTCTCTGACGCTTGTGCCGTGTTCGTCAGTCGTCGTCTTTGTTGTGAGTGTTGAGTTTTGGCGATTTTTTGTCTTCCATTTCTTCCTTGCCTGCTGAAGATCCATTATCGGTTTCGTCACCTTCAAGGTTTTTGTCAGATGAATAATGTTCATCAAGCTCATCAACCGACCTTGATGTTGAAGCACCGCTTGATGTAAGTCGCATCGCTTCGTCCTTCTTTCGTTGTGCTCTAAGCATAAGTTTTTCTGTTTTCGGCCGGTCGATTGACCCTATCATCATTGTCCTTACAGTTCTTTGGTCTTTTAGAAATTGTCTTTCTTCCACCGGAATCTTTCCTTCTTTTGGACATTTACATGCGGCTGGATCTGAGCACTTGCAACTGGCAATGTCAAACAACGTATTTATTGCATGTTCTCTGAATTGTGCGACCTTCTGCTCGTAGTTGGCACTTCTTTTACATGCGGGGTATCGGATTAACTTTAGATACTGATCATGATGGATTCGCACAAGTTTAGTGATTCGATCTATCGTAACAGTCGGGACAGAGGCCCGTGTCCAAATTTCTTTCACTTTTTTAACTAGAACACTGACAATTTCGAATGCTTCGGGCTCTTTAACTGGATGTTTACGTAAATCAAGCCTTACCCATTGGTAGTCCTCAAGAAGATCTCGAATAGTTGGTAAGACATCTAGTTTCATTCGCTTTGCAACTCCAAATATTGGACAGATGCTCACTTTTCTCTGAAGTCTTAAGCGACTCTCAGCCATGTTGCTTCTACAGTTTGCTAAGAAAATGAAATTCTATTAGAATGTATTTAAAGAATACTACGAATACTACTAAGAATACATAATAGTTTAGGTCACGTCACGATGATGGAATTCTATCACTTTGGTTGACGTAAACATGAAATATTGCAGGCTAAATTGCCTGACAGTACTGAAAATCAATATGGCGTCCTTAAATCGTCCGGTAGAGGGCAGAAGACGTCAACATAAAAATTTCAAATTTTTTTTAGCAATTCTGTGATACCATACGCAACTTTTGATCGCTAACGGAATTTGAAATTCTAACAAAAAAATTTTCACTCCACCCTAATATGCAGTGTGTACAAGGCTGCAATCATTAACAAACACATACTTTGATAATTATAAAAAGTTAGAAACCGTTTCAAAAACTTAATTTCCGGGGTGGTATATTATATTAATGGAGCTGAGTCTGTTTTTGTTTTATTAGGTATCCCAAGTATCACCGGTGCCCATTCTGGAGCCGTGCTTTACTTTGGAGCAATACTCACATGCTATTTAAAAGCCACTCAGCCGGTCAACTATACATGGACCAATCTGACAAATGGAACTGTGAGCATAGGACCCCAGATGATTATTTCGTACGGTGGTTCATACGAATGTAATGTTTCATACGACCTAAGCGGACAATGGGAATCGGTATCAGCAACTATTTATAACCTGACAGTAGAGAGTAAGTTGTTTCATTGGAAATCTGATACTGGTCACTATGACTCAATGTTTTATAAACTGCAGTGTAGGTGCACTATATTGTCACTAGTACAATCATGTACTAGAACATTGACTTATCCCAGTGGCTCCCAACCTTTTTTGACTTGAGGGCCACTTTTCTAAGTTGGAGGACACGAGGGCCACTTTTCCTTAGTTGAAGGACAATAGGGGGCCACAAGGTTAAAATCGTATTAACTAAAAGCATAATAAAATTGTTATAATTAATTCAAAATATAATGTTGGGTGTTATTTATCGACATTTACATAAAATAATTTGTAATAGAAAATAATAATGTGTTCTATCCTGTCTAAATTGTTAATTTTTTCATATATTTTGATAATTCTTTGAGAGATGAGGGCCATTTTCTGAGACCTGGCGGGCCACTTTTAGCAGGCGGGCCACGGGTTGGAAACCGCTGACTTATCCAAAATCGTCTACGATGGCAGTCGATGCGCAGTAAGGTGTGAAGGAGATGTCGAAGAATGGCTTCAAATTGTGACAGGAGTATGACAGGGATGCCCATTATCACCGATGCTTTTCGCCTTAGAATTTTGGATTGTGTGATGACGCGTGTGACGAAGGACACAGATGTCGGACTGAGATGATTTTGCAGACGATATTGCCCTATTATGCGATACGTGGAGATGCATGAAAGAACCTAGCCTATGTACAAGACGCATGTAGAAGCAGCGAAAGTAGGACTCGTCATCAACCCAGGGAAAACAAAGATCATGAAGGTCGGAAAGTAAAGCGAGGATGGCAGGATTGTGATGGACTCTTTCTGCTACCTAGGCGGCCAAATGACAGTAGATAGCATCAGCTCTGAATAAAAAAGTAAAGCACAAAGAAAGTAATCGTTGCCTTTGGGATACCCAGCAGAATATGGAAGGAAAATGGATACAGCTTAAAAGCACAGATTCGCCTGTACAGTGCACTGGTTGTGAGCACACTGCTGTACATACATGAGACGTGGCCCGCGACGGCGATGAACAGAAAAATACTGGAGACAGCTTGGTGACTGAGAAAGATTATACACGGATTATGGCGGGACAAGATAACAAACATGATCACAGGAGAGAAGACAGCGCAAGGAGATATGGAAAACATCATTAGAAGGAGACGATTAAGGTGGATGGGAAATGTTGTTCGTATGGATGAAGAGAACTGGCAGGACACCATCAAAGGTGACTGGATATCTAGGCCTATTCCCATAGATGTCACGGGAGGAGGCTGAAGAACTGGCGATGGACAGGGAGGAAAGGATGAAATAGGTTGCCCGATGTGAAGACCTGTACGGGAAGGACTAAGTTCTAAGTAAGTTAGATAGGCTGCAGGTAGTAATTTCAAATTTCAATTGCCTTATTTTTGTTGTACATGGTGTTCCATTTTGGCTTGAAGCATGTGCTATAGACATCTCTAAAAGGTATGTGTGGATGCCACACATACTTTTTCCAATCGACTTTAGGTCGACCTGAATTTCCGTACTAGGTTATTAATGTTACTCAGCACACTTTCACGTTTTCTTCATCATTCTTCGTTTTCCTTCACCTTTTATTCATCTAAGTCAGTATGATGTATTCTTCGAACCAGATACAGAAATAACTTATTTTGCAATACTACCACGGACTACTCTCACGGAAAACCCTTCCAACTCAACGCAGCGCTCGTGAATAAGCTGGTGCCCCGTGCTTGGCTTTCGAGTGACGCTTTAGAAATTTCGAGTTTACGATTACGATTACGATTGCTAATTGTAACGGGACATTTATGCAGTCAACAAATCACGGTCGTTAGTGTTAAACCTACTGCAAGGAACAAATTTTTTAATGCATCAATTTTAGTATTTTAATATCATTTATCGTTGTTGACACAGATTTGTCTATCGCGGCCAAACTTTTGTATGGACCTATCGCTGGAGGAACTAATGTCACGATAACACTTGAGAACTGGTCAACACAGATTGCAAACATTTCTGCCGTTTACCTTGGCGGAATTCTGAAAACGACATCTTTACAAAGTGACAAGTAGGCCTAAGAGAAAATTACTTCTATTGGCTTACGATGCAGATTATACACCAATCTTGTCACGACCAATTTGTTTTTCTTCAGTAGCCTTAGGTTTTAAAATCCATTCAACTTCTCTTGTTTCAACCCGTTCCATTATGATTAATATCCGCTACACTGTGGCTACAGCATGATGAATTAAGAGCTGTGGTGAATTGATTCTTTTGTGTTGAATTGTATCTGCGAATGCGTAGGCTACTTTAACCAAAATTCAACCATGGCACGCTTTTTGGAAACATAAAAGTTCTTCTTGAAGTTCCTTTTGTCGTTAAGTAGGACAGAGTTTAATCTAGGATTGATTAAACAGCCAGAATTTAATGTCCCTTGAAAAACTTGGTCACTATTTAGACTTAATGATATTGTCACTGTGTCACATCGAGGCAAAATTAATGATTATAATTGGCCTCTTGATAGCTTTTTCAGAATATCGGTTAAACTGCACGTATGCTTTCAGTTCGATCTTGTATACTGGTTAAGGTGCTATTCATCTTGTAGCATTGAAGATATCGCATAACAAATAGCCCAATTATGCAATCGTTACTTCAATGTTCTCCAACGTCTATCGTCGTTCGAGTTTTTCTCTTCGTTCAATTGACCAATTTCTGTTTTTAGATTAAGAAGCAGTGTTGTGATAGCAACTCCTAGAACAGAAACTCCATTAGTTGGACAACCGTTGCGGATTACAATTGAATTCACACCCGGGCCATATAACATCACTACCAACTTTTCTTTCACATACCAAGGCAATCCAGAAATAACTAACATCAGTCCAACAACATTTGTGTTCACGTAAGTTTAAACGAGTGTCCTTATAAGTTATAAATTGCTTAATTTGTGAGAAGGAGCAAGAAATGGTTTCCTAAAACTGTTGCATGTTGTGATCGCATCTAAAATTCTAGTAGGCCAACTTCAAATAGGCCTACTACAGAATCTCTTAAATCGTACTAGGGTTTTTTGATTTAATACAGTCATCTGCATATTGAACTGTTGTTGTAGTGCTACAATATTCATCATGCATTATGCAATGCTAATTTTAATTCGCAGTGGTGGAACAATCGTGAATGTAACCGGGACTCAGTTGTCGTCTGTTGCTAATCCATTCATTCAAGTAACGATTGTCGTTGAAAGAGGAATCGAAAGAAATACCACTACAGAAAAATCGTTCGAGGTAGACACCAGAGCTAACCTAAAATTCATGTGGAAATATTAAATCTTATTCCGAAGGTCAATATTCTGTGGGACATAATAGAACTAACAGATCGAGTGCTTATAAGAATTGCTGCTTTAGCCTACATGTTGCAAAACTAAACCCTCCTATATCGTAGTCTAATCTATGTGTCAAGTAATGTATTTAGGCTACAAAGACCATACACATGCATCGATATGCGCATATAAGCGTCTATGTCGTACTTGTTTGTGTACAATTGTACACGTATGTATTATATTGTAGTATGTGTCTCTGTCTAATTTACTGGGTAAATCCGATTTAAGCTAAGATTGGTTGATCTTTGGCTTAAAAGTTTCACATGAAAACAGGTATGTTACTGACACAAATACTATTCTTTGCAATCTCAAATAACTTAATGATACTGACAATTTTACCACTGGCATAACGCCAGACCATCTAGGGGATAGTTTGAATAAAAACCGAGTTGCTGATTATGTAGGCTGCTTAAACATTTTCGTATCGACTATCTTATTTTTTTTGCAGCCTTGCGAAGTCAAGGCTGAAGATAGTAGTCACATGACTTGTCGAATGCCATCGGTAAACATCCCGAACGATTTTCTTCAAGTCTTAGATTTGCAATACAATAACAGAAGCAAACGTGACACAAATTCTATGATCAGTCCAAGAACAGAAAATCCTTTTCTGTTGTCAAGACGCAAGCGATACCCAAGCGCTCTGTCCTGGACCGGACCCAACGGTATAGATCACGCTGTCATCTATCTGGGATTCATCCTAGATGGATATCAGAAATACAGAAACATCAACGACGTTCTACCAGATACGCAAATTTTAATTTTTTCTCCACCAGAAATCAACTTTACTAAAGACATTCTCGAGTTTGATCCAGACAGGGATGAGTCGATTTCAATTAAGGTATACTTGGGCCTACTAGTTCTGAAGATCTGCAGCAATTATTGTCAGAACTTGTTTGTAACATTAGAAAATAGCAGGATTACTGTGTTCATTCTGAGGCATTGCGTGTATTACTGAGCAAAATGCTACACGATGCGACTCACGATTTTTTAAATTTTTATTCGCTGACTGAACTGAGCAGCGGTTTAATATTTCTTAACTCGTAATTTTATTATGGCCCCAATAACGCAGCCTTAGCAATGCATCTATAGGCATAAATTAAAACTCATTTTTATGTGAGGCATAAGCTTAGTCAATATAGACTAGTTCGTAATCGTAATCGTAAACTCGAAATTTATAAAGCGCCACTCAAAAGCCAAGCGCTGGGCACCAGCTTATTCATGAGCGATGCGTTGAGTTAGAAGCGTTGTCCGTGAGAGCAGTCCGTGGTGGTCCGGGTCGAGTTGCGTTCAAAGTGCAATAAAAATTGCATATTTGCATTTATTTCTTCCGATTCTGTAAACATGAGCACGACATTCTTAACAGATGCAATTTTGCTAATAGTAATATCATTTTATTTAAAAAAATGCATACTCGAAATTGTCTTTTAGGGTAAACATATGTCTCGAGGGTGTCGCATGGTTGACTATGTAGTCCAAGTTGGTGCAGATATCTGCGAAAACATCGACCTAACTGACAACCAGTTGAGATGCCGACCACCAAAGCAACAGTCACAGTCGTCTCCAAACGTATCGGTCGACTGTGATCAGCTCGTTGGCATTTACGTATGTTACGCTCTGTAAATATCTTGTTTACGGTTTAATGATTATGTCCTGCAGTACATTATTATATGGCGCCTACTCTGACTTCATGCTAGGACCCTTTGGATTGTTTCAACGGAATTGCTGCTCATTATAACTTTTATTTGTGAGCCTGTAATTGTTTTTAAGATGCATATATTGCTCATCCTTATTATTAGCGGTAATATAACTTGACTCGTAGTAGAAAAGATCCTCTAGAAACAAACTGCTTAAATTCTGATATAATAATAAATCATTTAAGAAAAATGAGGCTACCTGTCAGTTTTATTGCTATAATAAGAACAACAATTTAGTAATGGCAATAATATAAAAATAACAATAACAATTATCATTTATTATTATTACTATTAGGCCTATTATATTTTCATATTATTATTATTATTATTATTTATTATTATTACTACTACTACTACTACTACTACTATTATTATCATTATTATTATAACTATTATTATACCTAAAATTGCTAGTCTATTTCGTTTTCAGCTCCTCAGGCATTCCATATTTGCATAGAGCTTCAAGACTCAAGAGGAGTGGAGTAGGCCTACTTAATAAGCGTTCTCATAGATCAGTCAAGATGATTTCGTGTTGGCTTAACTTCTGCTGCGTAAAAATATGCATGGAAACGAATGTGGTAAAGGGAAAGTGGAATCAACGTTCTCTTCTTGATGTCTCGTTGCACTGACACTAATGATTCTTAAAACAGTCACGTCGGGAGGTGAAATCAAACCTTTTAAAACCTTTTGTTAGATTAAACTCCGTTAACATTGTTCTTATATTAGTACGGAATAATCCGATTAATGGAAACAGCTAGGCTAGTTCAGCATCGCAGATGAATGCATAGAGCAATTTATAGCATTTGTACGACTTATTTTTATTTAATTTCGTTTTAGATACACCTAGGATACAAGACTTATCAATACGCCTGCATGAAATACTCAACCCGTAATTTGGCCCTGATTATTGGATTGGCCGTTGGACTCTCGTCGTTAGTTATTATTATTCTGTTGATAATCGCAATCGTCTGCTGTTGCAAGAGATCCAGAAATCGCCGGAACATTCCAGATAACAAAACTTTAGACAAAAACACAGGTGCGACAAATGAAGCTGACGAACAACCATCAGATCAAGTGCATGCTGATGCAGTGTATATACGACCAGCAGTTCAATCGATGGATGCTGATGATGTATATGCTAACGAAGTATATTTACGACCAGCAGTTCAGTCGCTGTATGGTAATGATGTATACGAACGACCATCAATTGAGTTGTATGCTAATGCGTCAGAGCTTAGGAGGATCGACCAGCACGCATGATTCTGATATTGACGTCGTATGTTAGGCTACATCTAATATTTTTATGTCTTTTATGAAACAAAAGACAAGACAGCGTTGAAATATAGGCCCTATCCAATTGCTATGTATCTGCAATACACTTCAGCATAGCGCTCCGAATGTGGTCCTTACTGCTTGACTCAATGTACTAATTTTATTAAAACTTGTCGCTTACCGTACACTTCGTGATGCACTGATGCCATAGGTTAGCCTAAGTATATGAAATATTGAGAATGCATAAATTGTGTCGATCATGTGAAAAAGTCCCGATGATACCGAATTGCATAACGTCTTGCGATTTACCAGTAGCCTAAAGGTCAAACCAGATGGAGTATATCATTCACTCTCCTTTTTTACTACCTTCGTCAGCATTAGGCATAGACCTTAACAATCCTGGATTATATATATAATATTATATATATATAATATTATATATATATATATACAACCTTTCTCCATCGTTTGTCTCGTCGCTTTCATGGACCTATAATCAGCAGACAATTTATAAAAAAAACTTTCTTTTCTAGGTAATAACAATGCTCACGCCAAAAAGCGTTTATCAAAACAGCTCAACGTGTATCTTCGACTCCTTCATTATGGACTTTATACCTTCAGAATTATGTTAGTGCTTTGATTAATATTAGTCCAAACGCCATTGAAATTGCTTTCTTGTTTTACAACCAACGCTCAATGCTTTTAGTTGCTATCTAAGTCACTGGTGTAAATCGGTGGCACAATGGCACTCACCAGGCAATGACGGATCTATTGTGACAAGGTGCAGTTTGATGTAATATGTAGTGGAGCACCATGAATCATGATGCATTGTGATAATGTGAATATGACGCATGCCATGTAGCCAGTGTCTGAGTTTTAAAAACACTAACGTTTGTTCAATCATAACAAATATCAACACTAGAATATTATGAATAAACTATGAAAAGTTTCTGAATCCCTGGGGAACGAAGTACCTCAGGGCAAATATCAATTTCAATACTTTTTCAGTCTCTTAGTTTTTCATTTACTTATATACAGGGTGGGCCAAAAAAAATACCCCTTAGGTTTTTTGCCAATATCTTGACCAGAAGTAAGAATTTCGAAATGAAATTTTAAAATCTTAAAGACAATTCATATTTACACATGATGGTCGGAATTCATCAAAATATTTCAAACAGAACGGCATACATGCATACATACATACTTACATACATACATTATGCATACATACACCATACATACATACATACATACACATAATACATTCATTCATTCATACAGACAGACATACATACATGCATACACGCATACATACATACACACATACATACATACACACATACATACATAAATACATACATACAACTAAGCATATGACACGAGGGTGTCGCTTGACTGACTATGTGGTCCAAATTGGTGCTGATATCTGCGAAAACATTGACTTAACTGACAACCAATTGAGATGCCGACCACCGAAGCAACAGCCACAGTCAACCCAAAACACCTCGATCTACTGTGATGAACTCCTTGGCATTAATGTAAGTTAAGCTCTGTAAATATTTGATTACTAGTTTGGGCCTACTACTATATCCTGCAGTGCATGATTTATATATGGAGCTTACTCATTATTCACACTGGAACCATTTGGATTATTAAGCCCACATTGTTTTAACAATATCACTATTATTATTGTTATTATTGTTATTCGCATATTGATTACATGTATTTGTCATCATTATTCTTAGTGTGAGTATTAGGCCTATTTGATTCGTTGTAGGAATGATCATAAGGAACATCCTACCTAGAATCTAATAACATTAATAATAATTTATTTAATATACATGAGGCCACCTGTCAGTTTTATTGCTATAATAATAACAATATTAATGATAATTACAATGACAATTATTATTAATATAATACTAATAATAATAATAATAATAATAATAATAATAATAATAGTAATAATAGTAATATAAGTATTACCATAATTTGCTATTGTTTACTCTGTTTTCCGACCCTCAGCATTGCAAAATAGGCAAAAGACTTGCGAGAAGTGGGTGAACTAAGTAAGCGTTCTCATAGGCCTATAATCAGTCAGGATGACTTTCTTGCTGGTTTACTTCTGCTGCGTCAACTGATCCATAGGAACGAATGAAAACAAAGGACGTCAAAGGAAAGTGGAATTTGCGTTATTTCCTTGATGTCTCGTTGTAATGACACTAATGATTCTTGAAACAGTCCCATCGGGGGACGGAAATCAAACATTTTAAAACCTTATGTTAGATAAACTCTATTTACGTAGTTCTGATAATAATTATTATTAGGACGGAATAATTCGATTAATGGAAACAGTCCAGCGTCGCAGGTGTATGCATAGAGCAATTCATTTGCACTTATACGACTTAATTTCAGTTCTTTCAGGTTTTAGATCCACCTAGGATACAAGACGTATCAATACGCCTGCATGAAATACTCAACCCGTCCTTTGGCCTTGATAATCGGATTGGCTGTTGGACTTTCATCTTTCGTCATCATTATTCTTTTGATAATCGCAATCGTCTGTTGTTGCAAGAGATCCAGAATTCGTCGTAAAAATCAACAAGCAATTCCTTAGACAGAAATACATCTTCAGCAAATGAAACGCATGAACCACCATCAGATCAGTTATTTGTCAATGCGATATATCTACGACCAGCAGTTCAATCGATGTATGTTGATGATGCATATGAACCACCATCAATTCAGTTGTATGCTAATGCGTCAGAACTAAATGATCGTGACCACCACGCTTAAAGCGGATATTCATGTCTTATACCAACATTTTGCTGGATTACTATTGGGCTGCAGTTAAGATTTCGAAGTATTTTATGAAACAAGAAACAGGATAGGCTATAATAATCGCTAATTGCAACGTATCCCTTTCGATGTACTTAATGACACAAATTTGTCCTTTGTTCAATAATAATTGTTTTTATCTTGGGTCCGGCTTCGCCAGTGTGGCCGAAGTCTTTATAAAGTCTCGTAGACGTAATCACCGGAAGTCGTAGACGTAGCCACTGGAAGTCGAAGACGTAACCACCGGAAGTCGAAGACGTAACCACCGGGAGTCGTAGACGTAGCCACCGGAAGTCGTAGACGTAGCCACTGGAAGTCGTAGACGTAGCCACCGGAAGTCGAAGACGTAACCACCGGAAGTCGAAGACGTAACCACCGGGAGTCGTAGACGTAGCCACCGGAAGTCGAAGACGTAACCACCGGAAGTCGAAGACGTAACCACCGGAAGTCGTAGACGTAGCCACCGGAAGTCGTAGACGTAGCCACCGGAAGTCGAAGACGTAACCACCGGAAGTCGTAGACGTCTGTAGCGTTTGCAGACGTGTAGATAGGCCTACCAAAGGCACCGATCGCTCGTAGACGTACAGACACAACTGATAATCCATTTTCTTCAGTCCCTTATGACCGCAGACGGCAACATAAATGGAGGTGTCTAAGAGTTGGACCGCGTAGGCGGAGAGTTTCCAACGCAATCGCCAGGCGGCGCCACGAGCAGCGGCAGTCGCAAAGGCAGTTTTGTGACATTAATCTTATGGTATCACGCGTCGAATGTGGTTCATACTGCTCGACTGAATGTGTCGATTATGACTTGTCTCAATGTCTCATGCCTTACACTTCGTGAATCCATGAGTTTATCCACCTATCCAGCCTAAGCACAAGATATTGCATACATTTTATCGATCGTGTAAATATTCATTCATTCATTCATTTCGAGGATTTATACAGCGCCCATTCAAGAAATCTACTCAGAGGCGCTCCCAGCCCAGCCACAGCTAAAAAATAGGATTTGAGATACTTAAAAAATGCAGAGGAATTTAGCCTAGGCATAAGTCGCAAGGTTAGTGGGAGGCCATTCCAGATAGCGGGACCCACAACAGAAAAGGCTCGGCGCTGTCTCATAGAAGTGCGAGTTTGCGGCACCAAAAGCTCACCCGTTGCCGCCGAGCGAAGAGTTCGACGGGCTGCAAGGTCTGAAACAGGTCGACAAAGGCTAGACAAGTAGGACGGAGCACAAGAAAGACGGCATCGCCAAACAAGTGCAGCAACTCGGTAGGAGATGCGCTGTGAAACAGGGAGCCAGAGGAGAACGTCACGCATATAAGCAGAGACAGAGGCATATTGAGGAATGCGGCCAATGAGGCGTTGAATAAATAATTTTTTTAAATTTTTTAAATTTAAAATAGTCCCTGCGATACAAATCACATTACGACTTGCGATCTGACATTGACATTGAAGGTCAGGCCAGATAAAGAATTCACGCTATATGTTGCAACTTTCGTCATTATTAGTAATAGCCTAGTAACATAGGCCTAAGTAACTAAACGTGATTTGCACCTGATAGGTGCACAAAATTCGAGATTTGAAATCTTTGCAACCTTTCTTCGTGGATTATTTTGCTGTTGCTTTAGCTCTACGGCACTGTATTCTATAACGACCAGTCACTTTTCTCTTCGTGGCTATAGATCTAAAAATGTTCACATCGCACGATCATTGAAACCAAATTAACAAGACAGTGTACAGTACAACGCCATCAATTGAGACTTTGTCACATCAAAATTATGTTGTATCTGCCACTTTATTTGTCCAATTTCGACTGAAAATTATTTAAAATGACTAAAACTAAGTGCAACATAACGATAGCCTAGATAATTATAAGACATAGTGCCAATATCTGTATGTAGCCTACGACAAACAAATGTCTTTTATGCCAGAATTTTAGCATGCATAATGGATGCAGGAAATACCAATACTTTAGAAAGAAGTTCAAGAAGTCTATAGGTGGCCACTGGCAAGTGAAGCATAGGAACCTACATCGGCACCGTTGTGCGTCCAATAGGCACGGGGCCCATTTACAATTGTCAGTTCAATTGCATGTCAACGCACTTCAACTTGACATGCTTTGAGAAACGTTCTAGAAGCAGAGACAGCGAATTTAGCCGGTTTTTGCATGATTAATTTCTACTTAGACATTTAGAACCTTTTATTACACAAAAGACAGATTAATAGCACTACAATAATTCTCAGGAACATCAGATCAGCTGGCATGTGTCACTGCTGCGAGAAAAGACTGAACTTCGTCCTATTCAGCAGGTTAAATACCAAACCCATCGTTGAACTGTCTTACCCAGACTCATTGAAGACTGCAGGTATGTTTTATAATCTGGTTTTTCCCCAGCTTGCTCACATGCAGGGCAAGGTTGATCTGATCATGATGACGCTACCTTATTGTGGTCAACTGCACTAAGTTTATTTGACAACTATTAATTCGCCAGACCTTAATCCTCTTAATTTTCACGTCTGGGGAGCTATGCTGGGACGCTGCAAGACATTTTCATTCCAAGTTGGAGAAAATTGGCCAGCTGAAGCAAGTCTTGCTGCTAATGTGGGATCAGTTGCCGCAGGACCCGATCAACAAAGCCATACTGAGCTTCAAAAAAGAAATCGTGCTCGTGTTAAAGCAGCGAGTGAACACTCCCATTATACCTTACAATAAACTAATGATGATGCTGTCCATCCTCATTTCTGAGGGTCGGAGACCAGGGACAACGACAGCAGCTTCCTCCATTCCTCTCTGTCCTGCGCCCAATAAACTGCAAAACGGAATTCTGAAGTCGTAGTGAAAAGTGATATCATTTTGACATGGAAATCTACAAGTGATATTAATTTTTTGCGGAAATTTGAAATACCAAATTGAAAGTTTAAACATCTGCAACTTTTGCAAACATAAAAAAGTTTCAGGGATTGTTGGAAATTCATTCCCTTGCAGATCAGAGAATTTTCGCAGAAAAAGGTCAATCGGTTGCGAAGATATCGCATTTTCCCCGGTGGTACTTTTTTGAGCCACCCTGTATACTGGTCTATCATTTGAAATGTTCTTTTGATACGGATTTAAGATAGTGCCGACCACAATATTTAATGTGATCCGTTTATTAAGGTAAGGCATTAATGCACTCATTGCGTTAGCGAAAACCAGTTTACAGTCTAAATGTTAACCTATTTAGTGATGTATGAGTTTTTGGAACAATAATAATTCTTAAAGATTACAGAATTTAATGTATGAGATTTTGGTTGCATTTATTAGTTTATCTCTAATTTGATATATTGAATTCAATTTTGAACGATTTAATGGCTTCATTCTTCCCCCTCAGATGCAAATGATCAATTGCTCCAGGATACTGATTGACTCAGAGTGCGACTGCACTCTCTCAACGATTAGGGCTCCATTAAAATATTATTAAAGTAGAATCTCGGAACCAAAACGGTGTCTCTTAGGCAGGATGGATCGCAAGAACAGATGGTTTGCATGAATACAGCAAATAAACGAGGAACAGCGTAGCGCTGATCATAGCGCGCCATTTTTTGCTTAGGCCTACGGTCAGGTAGGCCTACTGCATGTTAACTGCATTATTTCGCTGTTTTAAGTGTGAATTACCCGTCTGCAGTCTAAGTACACGAGTCATGATAATAAAACCTGTTAAAGACATTAACTCGACAGCGCTTAGTTAGCTACATCACAGCTATAAACTTCCATTAGGCTATGTACTTTAGGCCGGGTCAGCCAGAAGCCTGTACATTGTGTACAATGTACATGTAAGTTAAAAGTAGCCTACTGTAGGTGAGGAGTCGGCTATATTATTCTAGGCCTACTCAATATATTCCAAATTGTTCGTCATCTATCTGAAGGAGCGTCAAACGATTTCATAGAGCTTGAAGACCACAGAACTTCACACACCATAGCAAGGTTGATACTGACCAAAAGACAACAGATATTTACAATCAATCAGTTAATCTAGCTCATTATGCACCGTTTCAAATCATTGTACATCTAAAGACAAAACATGAAATTCAAGTAACAATGGGCAGTAGCCTACCCTAAAGAACCTAATGTTGCGCCAACAGGGTAACCCTAGTGCAAGCATGTTTCTGCAAATCTAATAAACACAATGTTTTATTTAGCTATTTTTATGTCTTCATTTATACGGCATCGTTTCAATATTAAAAATATTTGTAGTTCACATAGTTATGCCTGTACGTAATAAGATTATTATACACTATTGCATTTCGGCAGGACATATTAATTCATTAACGTTCAACAGACATAATCTTACAGGCTTAGCCTACATAACTCATCTGTGTGAAAAGCAAAACAGCTTATTTGCACATTTAAGAAAATTAAGTTGTGTATGGTTCGCGTTGTGCTAAATCAGAAAAAGTCGGCACGTTGTTGCTATAGAGTGAGTAATGAGTATAGACCTACGTCACTTGTGTATTCTATAGGTATAAGCTTAGCCTACATATTATTATTATGGTCGGTACCGTCTCCAACGCATGGCAATTGCTGGACGCAGCTCTGGCGGGAACTGGACACCTTGTGCGTTCGACTGGACGAAAGTTTTTGTGTAAGTAGCGATAGTAAGCTTAGTAGCGTGAGGAATTTTTCGTATAGCAATGCAATGCCTCGTTGTGCATAACAAATGAATTGTTTATTAGTGTTGTAAAAACGGTGAACAGTCTAAGCTAACGGCGTTGGCGAAGAGGTCCATAATTTCGATCGTAATAAATTTTATGCGTTGTTTTCACCTAAAAAGGAGACTGCGTTATAGCCGAATTAAGTGTGGAGAGCCAAACAGTAGCGTACTTAATATAATACATGCATGCCTATTTTTAATACCTTCTTGTGCAAGATCAGGCCATAATAATATCATTAATAGGCCTATTATGCTCTTTAATTAGCTCTTCAGGTTTAAATGCCATTGGCTTTATATGATTTTTCGGAATGAAGAGCCGCAGAGAGTCTGATGTGCATGCATATCAGCACAATGTCAGGTAAAATATGGTTCTTGAATTTGTTACGTTGAGTCAAGTTGATTAAGCATGCATTTGTTTATGCAACTCTTGGTGCGGTCTAATAATAATTACGCATCGAGTGTATGTGCAATGCATTCAAGGGCTGCGCTAAAAGGACCAACGTAGATCCAAGGGCCTCAGTTGCACGCCGTAAAACATTGAACGATACGCGTGGTGCTCAAATTAAATATTTTATCGCTTAGAATGCCAACGATTTACTTAATAATAGTCGTTTAGGCTATTTAGTAAACTCTCTAGCCAGTAAATTTAGACACATACACTCCGAAACTCATAATTTGTAAAACGCTTTTCTAATGTCAACCGAATTCAATAGATCTGAACGTAGCATCGTGTCAGAAATGTTGTTCACATAATTATATCAAAGGAAAATCCGTGTGGCCACCCCAAGGACCAAATAGGTAGGCCCCTACCGGTAGCGGTAGGTAAGCAGCTGTCTTGGTGGGACAGGGCAAATAATTTTCACATTTGGCGCTTGCCATGAGTTCTCCATCGTCTTTATTCACCAGTAGCCTATTCTACCCCTAACCATTTACTGACCAAAGTGTAGTAAGTGGTATGGGAGTCTTATGCCTCGGTCGGTAAAGGTCAATCAGCTACAAAAACTAAACGACGCCATTTATTTTTATTCTATGCAATTAACTGAATATATTCGCATCGTCGTTTGTTTCTTTTATCTTTCATTCAATGCGATATTAGTGGCGGCGCTAGAGGGTTAGGGGGGCTAAGCCACCCCTATAAATGGCTAAGCCACTCTAAAAAGACCACCCGGTTTTTTTACATTGAAATTCCACGATTTCCGACCGAATGACTAAAAAAGGTCGTCAGAAATTTCGGCGGCTGAAAACGGAAAATTTCCAAGAGATTTCGGCCGATGACTAAAAAAAGGTCGTCAGAAATTATGGCGAATGTAAATGCAAAATTACCTCCGCGAGGCTTCAGCGCCACCCCCCCCGCAAAAAACCAAAAACTGAAATCCTGGCGCCGCCACTGTGCGATATCATGACTGGTGGTCCTCCTAAGCAGTGGCATCTCCAGCTTTAAAAAATCAGCAGGTCGCGTCAAGGTCAGGGGTGTTATTAAGCAGATCGATGTCTTCATCAATCATCAATGTCCTTTGTCCATTGGTTCATCGCCCGTAGGTGCTTGATGCTCTTTTGATGATCTCCATCCATTTGTCTATTTCTCTTGCTGTGTGGCTTAATTGCTGCAGTGATATGTTTCCACACCATTCCGCGATGTCATCCCTCCATTCTCTGAAGGGATGTCCCCTTTTGTTCGTCCCTTCCATAATACCAAACACCATCGATGTGGAGGATGTTAATATTACGAAGAATTCTTTAAGGTCATAAGACAGGTCAACGGTAAAAAAGGCAGATCCATAACTGCTTCTGGGGGCTTTCGTCCTTTAAATACTTCCTGCGTGTGTCCAATCAAGTTCATTTGAAAAATCAGGAGTCACGAAAAGCCTCTGATGTCCAGAAATCTATCATACCATCAACACGCGGGTGGTCCTTTGTGTTAACAAAGTGTATGGCGTATGGTGTAAGAACGCGTCCGTGCCAGAATATTATGCAGGTCTCCAGTGGAAAAGAGCGAAAAATTGAACGATGGATGAAAATGACGTCGGGAGATGGTGTTTCGTTAGAGAACCGGCAGGAAGAAAACGAAAGGCATCTCCCATTCTCCTTAGCTATTCTAAGCAAAATGAAAGCCACTAAACAAATTTATTGCTCCGTGGCGTTTTTATGACACATAATATTAACAAGTATATATAAATATTATATGAGAGTAGGCCTAAGAATTTAAAAAAACGTGTACAGACCTGTCAGTGTAGGCCCATAATTATAGTTTCGTTGGTAGGCTATAATAGGCCTACGCCTACATCGATACAATGCACAAGAAGGCAGTTTTTGTCATACGTGAACAGCGAAATAAGCAACAGAATGCGGAAACAATCGTCATATAAAACACTTTTAACTATTTTAAATATTTTTTACGGTAAGATAATTATGTGTGTCATTATCACGTTGTGCTGTTCTTGCCTTCGTGTAGGTCTTAGATTTTTCGTGCCGTTGTAAGACTTTTGCATTCATTATAAGAAATAGATCTATTGTTGTAGCCTAGGCATAGGCTACTGCTTCATGAATACTTAAAAGTAAAATGAACCCACTATATCATGCGACTCTATCCAAATAGAACTAGTTACACTTTCGCCTAATTGTAAGTGAATTCGATCGTAGAACTTCGAATTGGGCTGACGTCCGACTGAATTGGCTAAAGTAGGCTACCGCATGGAATATTAATTAAGCTAAAAACAGTTATCTTACAAGTGGTTGAGCGATGAGTGAGTAGGCTTGTAAATCTGCAATTTTCTCAACTTCGGATATAGATTTTTTCGGTGAAATTTCCAACAATGAACGAATAAGTCTACATTTGTGAATAAAATAGTTAAATGGAAGTCTGATTGCTGTTATTTTGTCTTTGGCTGATGAACTGTCCATCTGTTGTCCTCTGCACTCTATAGATCTACATGCTGCTTCTTTTATCGTCCAGTCTCTTATCCCCATGTGCTGCCTTTTTTGCATGTCACAACTCGTATGCGTCAGCTGTTACTTCAATATGTAGAACGATTTTGCCATGTGATAAATAGGCCTTTATGTGTGAATGGTTTGGACTCTTACGTGTTATATAAGAAGAATTTTTTCCTGTTATGCAATAATTCTTTCATGTCCGCAGGTCTCGCTGCGTTTGGTCGTTTAATTACTACGCCAGATAATGCGTATTCAGTGGAGGGGTGGAATAACTATTCCATGAATTGTTCTTCAACTCTTGGGTCCGAATCCATAACTTGGTTCTTTGTACCAGTTGGTGATAGTGTCAACGATACAATAGCATCAGGATCTACAGTTTACCCGAATTTTACTCAGTTGTATTGGATTGATCAACCGACAGCAAATAAATCCAACCTGATCATACGCTCAGTAGGCCTATATGACGCCGGAACATTCACATGTGCGGATAGCGAAATGGTTGCACACGCTCAGATGCTACTTTATTGTGAGTACAACGCATAACGGTTGATAAAAGTTTTTTGCTTGTTTAATTTAAACAAGGAGTTATTTCACTGACACTGGCATTTTCATTTTATAATGCTATGTTATTTAAAGCCAAAAAGTATGTTGCTCCGAATTATTAGGCCTAATTTTCTATAAATATAAGCGACAAGGCATTATTTTGCTAATTTGTTAGTTTCATGAAGGATAGCCTATATAGGCCTATGTATCTATTAGGTCTATATTTAGTCTAATATGCCTTATTGCTTGTATTAATTATCTCACGATATGGAGATGTGATGATGTTGTTTTCACTTATGTTGGTTAAATGTAGGATACATAGATCTATTGCAAGTTTATGTTTCAGTCTTTTACATTCATGTTTTTGGTTGTAGATAACATCATTCTAACTACCAACGCGTCAGATGATTCCCTAATAGAATATACTTGCCAGCTGCATTACTTTGGAAATCAATTCTTTCCTCCAATATTCTATCTTTCCAGATGGTTGTATAATAAAGTTTACGAGATTAATTACACAAATTCACCACAGTTGGGAACATGGAATTCACTTAATTCGGTCTCATTGACTTTCTCTGAGACATCGTCATGCCTATCTTCCGTGGCATGTACGGTAGGGTTTGGACCTCCAGTGGGCAACATGTTGCCAGATTCTGTAACCAACGCTCCACATAACGGTTACGGACGATTTTATCCTACCGAGACAGCGTCATGTGAGTACTTTGCGAACACTTCGATCTCCATTGTTTCAAATGAGGTTTGACATAGGAGCCCCATCACATACGTAAACTGTCTTATTATTTTATGCTTCCAACTTAGAAACTCGGAGTAGCTTCTGTGCAAAAACCGAAACTTTACTCGTCGATAAAATTAATCATATTCTTATAATTATCTCTCTCTACTTGTCTCGTTCTCGTCGCTCTAATCGTAAACACACCAGCGCTACGCTTCGTGACCATCTGAACCATCATTACCTGTCTGACCTTGGATATCGGAACCAGACATGACCACACCAGCATACTGATTGTGTCTGAAGTGAGTGCATGCGGAGAGCGGAGTTTCGCGGAATATGGTTTTCTGTGGATTCCGGGGAAATCCCGAGTCCAGTACCCTGAGCAAACGTCTATGTATACAATTATTTGCTCTATCTTCTAGATGCCCCGTAGGTCCCCAGTGACTACAAAGTTCCCCAAAAAACTTTTACTAACACAAACATTGGGCAGATATAAAATTCATTCCAGTCTTATCGTTTGGAAGACGTCGTAAAAAATGCACAGAAACCATCTGTTGGCCTATTGTATGCTATAACATTAGTTATTTTGTTTCTTCATCCTGCATGCCATGGCAGGCGTGATAATAATTATAATGTAGCCTACCATGATGATATTTTCACCAGGTGTCTTATCTGTCACTGATGCTGCTTCTGGATATGCGCTTTACTTTGGAGCAATGCTCACATGTGATTTAAACTCAGAATCTCCGGTCAATTATTCGTGGATTGATCTGTCCAACGGAAACTTGAGCATCGGACCCAAGCTGACTATTTGGCACAGTGGTTCGTATCAATGCACGGCTGCATTCGACTCAATTTTCAGCTGGCAATCGTACTCTTTATCAACGACAATTTATAACCTGACTATCGAGAGTAAGTTGTATTTTTGATTGGAAACTTGATAGGGGCCACTACAGCTTAGTGTGTCTTACAATGTTGACCTTTTCTACGCATTGTATTGCAACTAGTAGGCCAACAAATCGCCCTAAGAGGCTATGTAGGCCTACTAACGCAATGTCACATTATGTCAGAGGTTCATAATTTTATTGAATTTTTTTATTAGCTAATAAAAAAATTCAATGAAGTTCTGTCGCTTAAAAATATTTGCTAGATTTTAATAATACCCAGATATACATGGTGGGCCAAAAGGACCACTAAGGTTTTGCCAATATCTTAGCCAATAGTTAGAATTTTGTTAATGAAATTTCACAGGTTGCATATTTACGCATGATGGCCAAAGTTCACAAAGTGACCTAAATCAGAACAAAGTTTGTATCACTTTTAGTGAGTCCACCATCTGTTTCTTGACGATTCATAAACATAACGCGACAAAGAGTAACAAAAGGCGATTATATGAAGACGCATCTCAAATAATAATTGTCATCAAATGTAATCAACATTAATAACCTTGATTAAGCTTATGTCAGATAAGAATTTTTATTATTTAGAAAGGAAACAGGGTTCCAGCATAGCTGCACGTAACCGCGAAGTCACTTAGCAAGATGACGATCAAGTTGGCAATTAAATAATCTTTCAGATTAATGATTTTGTAATTGAAATAATAAAATTGCAATATCTAAAAAATTGAAATTTCCAAGGTGTCAATGACAGACAAAATGTGTTTTCAGACACGTCATGAGCAAGGCTCTGGAGTTAAAGCACTAATCACTACTTACTCTGATAAACAGAGAGAGCGCAAAAATAAAGAGTTAAATTGGGAGTCACGAAATATACCGTTGATGAAAGAGTATCGGCCCAATGTCAATAATTGTGCTGTTTTCACTGGCAAGAACCAATGGTCCCTAAATCTCCGGATTTTAACCGGTTGGATTATCAAGTGTGGATAGCTCAGCTGGAGAAATACGACAATCTGCGGCCAAACCCATGAGCGATTAGGGAATTGATGGTCGCATTGTAGCTAATCAGTTGATCTGAGGAGATTTACCTCTGAAACGCATCAACAAGACCCATCAAGAACTTTACAAAGAGACTGAGAAAAAGTGAACACTGGTGGTGAACATATTGAACGCGAGTCGCGAGGATCCTATATATACTGCTCCAGCCTGGTGGGGGTTCACCATTAGCAGAACTACACTAGAACGAATGTTGAACCGGATGCGACGACTGGGATTCCTTTCCACGATGTTCCCGAACATTGAGAAATTAGTTGCCGGAGCTGATGCTGGGCTGCTTCGTAATGTAATGCTAAATGTCAATCATGTCCTGAGGAACCTTTTTCCACCTCTAACAAAAACCACCTATAACTTGCTACCTAGACCGCATCCTTTTGTTCTACCAGTTAAAGATGTTAGAAACTTTATTCCGATGGTTCTCTTTTACACCCATTAAAACCCATTTCAACCCAGACACTGTTATCTTCACATTATTTTGTTGTTTGCTTTTAAAGTGCATTGACATGCAACTGGGTGCGGTGTGTCTCATTAGACGAAGATTAATAAGTTGTGAAGCACTATAATTAGGGTCAATGGATAACGATTATTTTAGATGTGATATTTGAAAATCGCTTTTTGTTACTTTTTGCTGCCTTATGTTTTGAATCGACCAAAAATAGTGGGTGGTCTCACTAAAGGTTATATGACTTTTGTTCTGCTTGAAATAGTTCATTGAAATTTGGCCGCTGTACACAAAATATGAATTGCCATTAGGTATGTAAAATGTTATTGAAGCATTCTTATATCTGGTTAAGATATTGGCAAAAAACTTTGTTTGGCCCACTCTGTATACAGATCATCAGCTCAGTCCATTCTGGCGCTAACCACATGAGACTATTTTGCCTTATTTATATTTCTGGACCATCTTCATAGACATGAATACGCGCTGGTTCAGTATACATGTAATTGCCTTCCTTTCTCACAATCTGCGTACTGTCACGTGTAGGCCTATCTCGCATACATGGCCTTATGTTCTGCCTACTATGAACATTATTGAGAGTTGTCTCTTCTTATTGGTCAACTGAATTATTTAATGACGAAATCTGAAGCCTTGTTCTAAGGGAATAATTATTACGATTATTAGAACTGTATTCCTCGTTCACGCATTACATAGATCTATGACAATGCAATGAAGCAATGAAGCATTGCACGATTCTTCTTTTTTTATATGCAATATATTTACTGTTTATGAAATAGAGCCATCTCTGAATGCCAAACCGTCGTACGGACCAATCGCTGGAGGAACTCACGTCACATTAACATTTGAGAATTGGTCTAAACAAATTGCAAACATCTCTGTCGTGTATCTCGGTGGCATTTTAAGAAGTACAGACTTGCAAATTGACAGGTTAGTACCGTTAGTCCATAAAACTCGCTTGAGAGACAGTATGAAGTGTGTTCAATGGGGAAGCGATTGCGCAGTCATTTCTCTACCCGTAACCCGTCTGACTTCCCACCGACGGTGTACGAGTGCACACTTCTAAGACCTGAAAGGTTTAATCAGTTTATTAACACTGCAGTATCGATTTGTTTGTTAATTTATAAATGTCTAGTATTTAGCCATGCCACATGCATCCAACGCTGACTATTATTATTTTGTATAGGCCTAACGCTGACGTTTAAGGCCTGGCATAGATTGCAAAAATACCATGAAGGATACGCATGGTTGTTTTAGGTGCAGAACGAGTAAACCAAGACATCCGACAGCCTGCAGTAGGGGTGAAGCTAGTCGATAGCCAACGATTAGATGTGGTTGAGAAGTGACGAGGGTCTTGAAGTTTCGCTTTATCATTTGCTGCAATATTATTATATTACAATTATTAGATACCTTAGCAATGTAGGCTACTACAGTACTACAACCGTCAATATCTATTGCGTGGTCGAAATCGACTAAACATAACCATCCATATTCTTTTCTGCCGGATGACCAATTCGCTCTTTACCTATTTGATTTAACTACATGCATATTGCATAGTAGAGTTCCCGTGTTCATGAGTTTATTTAAAACAATTATAATGTAGGCTAATGCTATAATATCATCATCAACAACTGAGGGACCAATGCCCGTAGGTGCTCGATGCCGTTCTCGTTATTCCACGCCAGGTTTGTCTCTCCAAGGCAGCGTGTGTTAGGTCCTGAAGTGGTGTGCCACACCATTCTGTTATGTTATCCAGCCATTCTTTGTGTGGTGGTTCTTTCCTGTTAGATCCCTCCATTCTTCCAAGCACAACTGTCTTGATCTTTCTACTGTTGTCCATCCTACATACATGTCCAAAGAGATCTAGCTTCCTGGTTATTATTTTTCGCATAAGGTTCTCTGTGTGGCCCATTCGCCTATACAATCTGCGTTTGTTACTTTCTGCATCCATCCAATTCGCAAGATCTTTCTGTAGCACCTTCTCTCGAAGCGAGTATTCTTGCTTCTGACTCCTTGGTTATTGCCCACGCTTCAAATCCGTAAAGCATGCTGCTGAATACGCACGTTCTTAGCACTTCCAGTTTTATTTTCAGTTGTATAGATTTACTCTTCCAAACTTTTCCATTGCACTCAACGCTGCTGATGCTTTCCCAATCCTTACCCGTAGGCTAACTCTTTTTTTTTATATCTAGGTCGTATGTGTTGACGCATCCTAAATAGGGGAAAATTTCTACATTTTCCAGTTTGTTTCCATCTATTTCCATTTTTCTGGGCAGGTCTTTTGCTCCAAACGCCATTGTCTTAGATTTCTCAAAATTCATTTTGAGCTCATAATCTTTTCCCTTCGTCGTTTACCTCCTGCACTGTGTGTTCTAGCCGTTGTTCGTCGTCATCTAGCAAATCGACGTCGTCCGCAAAGCAAAGATTGCTATAGTAGCTGTATTATATTACAAAGTGTCATAATCTTTAAGGACTCTCTTTGGCTTTATAATTTACATGACATCGATTTTGCAAATTCACTTTCAGCGTAGGCGGCGATGTTGTGATGACAACTCCCAATGCAACAGCGGAGTTAATTGGACAACCGTTGCCGATAACGATTGAATTCGCACCAGGACCATACAACTTAACAACGAGTTTATCCTTCACTTACCAAGACAACCCAGAAATAACAGACATAAGCCCATCTACTTTTATAGCCACGTAAGTTTTAATGATTGCGCTAAAGGGTAAAACTGAATGTAGGCCTACCCTAAATACATTATGGATTATAGAAAATGCAATTTTCATTCTTAAAATGCCGACGGTTTCAACAGGTTTGGAAACTGTAATTATTAATTTTATTATTGTAAGCGCACATTCGTCTTAATTGCATTCAAATTAGCAAATGTATGAGTAAATTGGTGTTCTAATAATATAAAGGGAATTCTACATAGGCCTAGATATTTTTTATTCGCAGGGGTGGAACAATTGTGAATGTAACCGGGACTCAGTTGTCATCCGTTGCTAATCCACTCATTCAAGTAACGCTTGTAGTCGAAAGAGGAATCGAAAGAAATACCACTACAGAAAAATCGATCGAGGTAGACAAAATAAAAATTTAAAATTATGTAGCCCACAATCCGAAAACGACAATTAACATTCTCTGCAGCCTATCGCATACCAGTAATAGATAGGCCCTAATGGAATTCTGAATCACTAGCAAACGCCATCGGAGCAATAAAAGCGCTTGAGTCATATTCTTCCACCTCGCTGTAAGAGGCTAATTATTATGTGGCGTTGCCTCTTAGAAAGCGTTGCAGATATCAACTAAACTCTGAATATTGTCTGAATTCATCATTTTATCTGCGCAGTAGACCCTTCACATAAAACAGTTGTTATCTGCAAGAAAATATGTATTCAGCTGTTCCATCATAGAATGAAAAGGTGGCAATATAGCCTACGTATCTGAATGTGCAGCACTCCATATCTGACCCAATTTACTAAAGCAATTTATTAACCTATATACGCACAAAATTTGAAAGTCAATAAGATATTTTGGCAGATTGTCATTAATGCAAATAAATTTGGTTCGATTTCACCATGCATAAAATAGTCAGATGCTTGTCAAGCCATTACTTGGGTTTCAATAAAAATCCTATAATAGCCTATCTCAGTGTTGTCTAAAAGTCAATGTCGTCATGACTGTTTTGTTTTGCTGATTACAGTCTTGCGAAGTTGAAGATAGTAGCTACATGACATGTCGAATGCCATCAGTGAACATACCCGACGATTTCCTGCAAGCCTTAAACTCTCATTACAACAGCTTAAGTAAACGTGACGCGAATTCAGTGAACCATCTAAGAACTGCAAATCAATTCCTGCTGTCGAGAGGTAAACGATTTGCAAACGCTCTCTCTTTGACTGGACCAAATGGAGCCGATCAACTTTTCATCTATCTTGGATTCATCTTAGATGGATATCAGAAATACGATAACATCAACGACGTTCTACCAGATACTCAGATTCTAATATTTTCTCCTCCTGAAATCAACTTTACTAAGGATATCCTCGAATTTGACCCGGACAGGGATGAGTCGATTTCAATTAAGGTATACGGCTATACTTACTTTTTTACAATTATTACGCTGCAGTGAATGCTATCAGAACTTGTTCAACACCAGCAAACATCATGATTGTTGTGTCCATTTCTTCGACTTGAAATGCAACTCGGAAGTATTTTAGGTGTTTCTGGCCGAATAGACTGAGCTGAGACCGTAAGTTTTTGTAACTTGTAATTGCATAATGACCTTTAGAGAGCAGTCAAAATAATTCATAGGTGACAATTTAAAGTAATTTATTGCGCGCCAGAGTCAAAGCATGCAGTTGCATTCGTGTTTGCAAAAAGTTAAGGTTGCACCCATGTATGACTCTAATTCTGGAAGCATGAGAATGAATTTCTTAACACATGCAATTTTCTAATGCGTAGGCGGCTAGAGTGTGCTGATTACCGGTATGTCGAAACTCTTTTGTATGGCTCACCTTTTAAGCAGATCCTTCTTGTGGGCATGATGAGGTCGCTATTTGCAAGACTTCGACCTATGGATGGCAGCAACCAGACATGGCATTGACCCGTCAAAGACTCATTTGATCTAGTAGGGAGCCAAACAACAGTCACAGTAGTTTGAACTCCAATTGCTGGCTTCATTGTTCCCATACTTAATCCTTTCCTCCATTGTTCGTAACCTGAGTGTCACTCTTGATGGTGCTTTGACATTTACTGAACACCTATCTTTCCTGACCCGCTCCGGTAGCTACCAACTGAGACGAATAAGGGTAATTAGGAGATCGGTGTCCTCCAAGGTGTTTACGACTATGGCACATGCTTTTATCTCCTCGCGAAATTGTTATTGTAACTCCCTACCAATTGGTCATCCCATAAGGTTCGCCTGTCATCAAAGTAATCTGTCTTAAATGCTGCTGCTAGACTTGTATCAAGGCTTCTCGATACTCACACATCCCCACATACATGACTCGTAACTTTCACTGGTTCCAGATCACGGTGCGGATTAGATGAAAGGCTCTGCTCCAAATTATCATGTCTCTGCTGAGCTTATCGCCTAACCAGCTCCGTGGCTTGATGTGCATTGTGCAATCCACTTTCTGTGCGATCTCCACGCCCTCCTCGTTCGGTTGACTATTTTCACTTACCATTTAGCAAAAATAGTTTTATGAACTTCATTAACACAGCATCGGGCTTTCGATGTCGTGGGTCCTTATTGTGGAACGACTTCCTCCAGGCAATTCGTGTAGAGGTCCAATGGTAAAGCACCTACCGCTCAGCGCTCCTTGAAGATCTTTCTTTTTCATGGGAATGTCACGCTGAGAGCGATTCTGAATAGCTCTGCTGTGGGATGCGCTTTACAAATATCATGTTAGATTTGATTAGATTAGTAACATCATTTCGTTTATTGAAAAGGCACACTTCAAATTATTTTTAAGGGTAATCATATGACACGTGGCGGTCGTATAGTGGACTATGTGGTCCAAGTTGGTGCTGATATCTGCGAAAACATCGATCTAACTGACAACCAGTTGAGATGCCGACCACCAAAGCAGCGACCACAGTCAAACCAGAACATCTCAATCTACTGTGACGAATACCTTGGCATTTACGTAAGTTAAGCTATGTAAACATTTGTTTACGGATTTAATGCTATTGTCCTGCAGCGCATGATTGAATAGAGCTTAGACAGTCTTCATTAGAGAACTTCTCGGATAATTAATTTTTTCAACGGTATTACTGTACTATTCATCATCATTCGTAATTTGTTGGTTATTTTTTAAATTCATACTTAGCCTATTATTAGTGTTAATATTATTTGATACGTGGTGGAAATGATCTTCTAGCAATAAACCATTTAGATTCTTAGATTAGTAAAAGTAAGGTGGAATTAACGTTCTTTCCTTGATGTGTCGTTGCGTTAACGCACCACATTCTTGAAATGAAACTAATGAAACAAATTAAACATGTCGATCTTGGCTGAAATCAAACCATTTAAATGTTGGAATAACGACAGTATATACTATTAGTTATTGTAGGATCCCTTAGTCACGTGTTACTCGTTAAGGCGTTCTCTTCGACCTCTCGCTATATTGTGGACATCTTGTATATGTCATTTTATCTTCTTTCGGAATTATACTTTTTCAACTCTGCTATCAGGTTATGGGCCCAGCTACCGGCCAGTTACTCAAAAGTTTAGTAACAAACTTGTGATTCGGAACAGTGACTTAGTAGGTTTAAAGAAATCGATAGTAAACCGAATTCGATAGTAAACCTGAGCGTTGGTAAAAACGTTGAAAAGCCACGTGAGTCAGAAAGTGAAAGAAGAAAGGAAAAATGGCGGAATTCAGCGAAACAAAGTTCACGGTAACAAAATTAAACAGTACTAACTACCAAGTTTGGAAATTCAAAGTAAAAATGCTGCTAATCAAGGACGATTTGTGGACAGTCGTGGATAATGACACGCCTGACCCAATTCCAGATGGCTGGCAAAGAAAGAATGAAAAGGCGCAGTGCACAATATCATTATCAGTTGAAGATAATCAGTTAATTCACATTTGCAATTGTAGCAGTGCAAAAGAAATGTGGAAGGAGCTACAGAAAGTGCATGAGAGGTCGAATCTAAGCAGTAAGATGTATCTGCGTAAGAAGCTGTATAAGATAAAGCTACAGAATAATCAGAATATGCAAGAATACATTAGCGCAACCTTGCAACTCGTTGAGCAATTGCGTGGTGTTGGTGAAGAAATAACTGAACAACAGGTGGCGACTCTGTTGCTTTGTGGTCTACCAGATGAGTACGAAACATTAATAACAGCTTTAGAAGCCAGAGAGGAAGATGAACTTACTCTAGAATATGTTAAAAACAAGCTTGTGGATGCATACAAGCGAAAGAAAGATTCGGAAGATGACTCAACAGAAACAAAAGTTGAATCAGCAATGTACTCAAGGAATACAAGACCTAACAATAACACCAACTATCGACAAGACAGTCAGAACAAAGACAAAGAATCAAGAGCTTGTTTCGTATGTAAAAAGGCAGGCCATCTAAAAAGGGACTGCAGAGTATGGAAGGCAAAAATGGAGCAAGAAAATAAACAGCCAAAATTAAAACACAAAGCGAAAAATGTCGCAACAGAAAGATTGAGTGATCCAGGCAACGATGACACTAATCACAGCAGTTTTACAATTGGTATTGGTCAAAGAACAAGTGACTGGTTTATTGACTCCGGAGCCACAACCCATATGACAAACAATTTAAATTTCTTTGAGGAATTAGATCAAACGAAATCTGACAAAATTTACATTGCTAATGGAACATGTCTAATTGCAGATGGAATCGGTAATGGTTTTCTGGAATGCATTTTAGACGATGGTACAGTGAATAGAATCAAAGTCACAAATGTTTTATATTCACAAGGATTAACAGGAAGTTTGTTATCAGTAAAGGAATTGGCAAACAAAGGAAAGGAAATTGAATTTTCAGGTAACCAGTGTTCAATAAAATACAACGGAAAGTTGTTGGCTGTTGGGAAATCTGAAAACAATTTATACAAGTTGTCATGTAAGAATATTCCTGAAGTTGCGAACATGGTCAAGTTTGAAACTAAACATGAAAATTGCATTCACATGTGGCACAGACGTTTAGGGCATAGAGATCCAAACGCTGTTAAAGATATTAACAAGCAAGGAATTGCTACAGGAATCCAAATCAAAGGTTGTAATGTGAAGGTAAAATGTGAACATTGCATAAAAGGTAAAGCCACACAGAAACCATATCCTGAAGCCAGTACACATCGCACAGAACATCCATTGGACTTGATCCACAGTGATGTTTGTGGTCCTATGAAAACAATGTCATCACGAGGAAGCAAATATCTTGTGACATTTATTGATGATTTTTCACGATACACGAAATGTTATCTTATCAAAAGAAAGGATGAAGTATTCGGGAAATTTCAAGAATTCATTGCAGAAGTCAGTAATCAGTTTCAAAGAAAACCAAAAATCCTAAGATCGGACAATGGTGGTAAATATACTGGAGATAAGCTGAAAAACTATCTGAAACAAGAAGGAATTCGACTTCAAACAAGTGTACCATACTCACCATCGCAAAATGGAGTAGCTGAAAGGAAAAATCGATCAATTATCGAAATGGCAAAATGTATGCTGCTTGATGCAGCATTACCGCTGAAATACTGGGGAGAAGCAGTCATGACAGCAGTATATTTACAAAACAGACTGCCAACAAAGGCAACAGATAAAACTCCTTTTGAACTGTGGAATGGAGAAAAGCCAGACCTTTCACATATCAGAATATTTGGATGCAAGGCATATGCATACATTCCAAAGGAAAAGAGAACTAAATTCGATGATAGAGCAATCGAAGCAATCCTAGTAGGATACAGTGAACAATCAAAGGGATACAGGTTGCTGTTGACAGATTCAAACAGAATAATAATCAGTCGCAGTGTAACATTTGATGAATCAGATTCTAATAATGGAATGACAATTACAGAAGTAATAAAGAATCCAGAGAACACAGAAAAATCAGAACCTGTTAAGATTGAACAAGAAGCGAATGAGAATCATGTCAAGGAAATTGACAAAACTGAAACAGCAGATGCTGGATTAACAGATGAAAATATCGATCAACCCAGAATATCAACCAGGAGTAACAAAGGCAAACCAGCAGAAAGACTTTCATTAATGGTCCAAAATGAAATCAGAAAGGAACCTTCATCATGGAATGAAATGAAGAAGTTATCAGAAAATGAACAGATAAACTGGATGAGTGCAGCACAAGAGGAGATGAATTCACACAAAGAAAATAAGACTTGGGAATTGTGTGATCTTCCAACAGAAAAGAAGGCAATAGAATGCAAATGGGTGTTCAAGTTAAAACACGATGCCAAAGGAAATATGAGACATAAAGCACGCCTTGTAGCCAAAGGTTTCTCACAAAAATTTGGTGAGGATTACGAAGATACATTTGCACCAGTAGCCAGACATACAACATTGAGAACATTGTTGACAGTAGCTGCATCAAAGAATTTGAAAGTGAATCATTTTGATGTCAAGACAGCTTTTCTTAATGGGGAAATCAAAGAAGAACTGTACATGAATCAACCACAAGGATTTACAGAAATTGGTCAAGAGCAAAGAGTTTGCAAAATAAAGCAATATATGGACTAAAGCAATCAGCCAGAAGTTGGAATCAGAAAGTAGACTCTATTTTGAAATCAGATGGATTCCAGCAAAGTGAAGCTGATTTGTGTCTGTACACAAAGAAGTGTGACAACATGATTGTTTACATATTATTATATGTTGATGATCTGCTGATCTGTGGAAGTGCAGAAATGATCAGGAAAACAGCAAACATGTTAAGTCAACAATTTGAAATCAAGGATTTAGGTGAAGTCAGTTTATACCTGGGAATTCAAATTGAAAAGGACAAACAAGGAAATTACTTGATTTCTGAAATCAACAAAATTCAGGAAATTATATCTGATTATGGTTTAAAGGATGCAAACGTGTGTGCAACACCAATGGCTGTGGATTATTTAAACACAACAGAAGAAGAAAATTTGCTCAGTTCAAATGAACAATATCGACAAGCAGTGGGGGCTTTGTTATACATAGCTACTACAACAAGACCGGATATTGCAGCCGCAGTTTCTATTCTATGTCGGAAAGTCAATACACCACGTCAGTGTGATTGGACTGCAGTAAAGAGAGTTATCAGATATCTGAAGGGAACAATTAACTTGAAGTTAAAGCTCGAAGCTGTTGGAGATCTAAAACTGGTTGGGTATGTTGATGCAGACTGGGCAGGCGACAGGTCTGATCGCAAGTCAACAAGTGGGTATTTGTTCAAGCTCGGTGAAGGAGCAATTTCATGGATATCAAAGAAGCAAATATCCGTAGCCCTATCGTCTACAGAGGCAGAATATATCGCTGCTTCTTTGGCAAGTCAGGAATTGGTTTGGTTGAGACAATTGCTATCCGATCTTCATTTACCGTGCAATGAATCAACAACTCTGTATGAGGACAATCAAGGATGTATCAAAATTGCAAGCAACGAAAAGATCAGTGCAAGAACCAAGCATATAGATGTTCGACATCATCATATTCGAGACTTGCAGTTTCGTGGAATAATTAACTTGGAGTATTGCCCTAGTGATCTAATGTTAGCAGACATTATGACCAAGCCACTAACAAGGGACAGGCTATGTAACTTAAGCGATAAGATTGGCTTGTGCCTTGATAATTGATAACTAATGTTAGATGGGGTTACTGTCGAGTGGGGGTGTTGGAATAACGACAGTATATACTATTAGTTATTGTAGGATCCCTTAGTCACGTGTTACTCGTTAAGGCGTTCTCTTCGACCTCTCGCTATATTGTGGACATCTTGTATATGTCATTTTATCTTCTTTCGGAATTATACTTTTTCAACTCTGCTATCATTAAAAACTTACGGTTTTTAACATGTCAACGTTTGTAACTGTTTAGTGTTTACGTTGTTCTCACATCCTTCCAAGACCCAACTGATTTGGTTTGGAACCAAGCAACAATTACAAAAGCTTGATCTTCAATTAGGCTACTGGCCTCATTATTCCCTAACTTCACACGAGAAACACGGGTAATTTCTTCTAGTGTTCATGACCTGGGTGTCACACTTGACAGTGCTCTGACTTTTACTGAACATCTGTCACTCTTGACCCGTTCCTGTTGTTGTCAATTGAGCCGACTTAGGGCAATTAAGAGATTGGTCTTCTCCAAGGTGCCTACGACTATGGTACATGCCTTTATCTCTTCACGAACTGACTACAGTAACTGTAACTCCCTACTAATTGGATTTCTAAAGGTTCGCTTGTCATCTTTGCAATCTATCCTGAATTCCTGAATCGCACGACTTCCTCGATACTCGCACATCTCCACATACACGACTCATGACCTTCACTGGCTTCCGATCTTTGCCCGAATCAGATACAAAGTTTAGCTCCTAGTTACTAAGTCCCTTCAGGGCTTAGCGCCTAAATACCTCGGCGACTTAATGTGGAAGCCTCTTTCTGCAAGATCTTCACCCCGTCTTCGTTCTGCTGACCGCTTTGATATATTTGTAGCCTACCTAAATAAAAAACCTCACTAACCCAGCATCGGGCTTTTCCTATAATTGTTGGTCCTTAAATTTGGAATCACCTTCCCTTGAAATTCGGGGCAGGATTCTTGTAAGATATTTACCTCCATCTTTTCGATGCTTGAAAACATTTATTTTTTTCTTGGGCCTGTCACGCTAAGAGCGCTTCTGAATAGCTCTGCTGTGAGAAGCGCTTTACAACTGTTTTATTATATTAAATTGTATTGGATTAGGGTGGAATAATCCGACTAACGAATGCAATTAGTTGAGCAGCACAGATGAATATTTTGAGCATTTTGTTTTCATTTATATGGCTTAATTTCAGTTCATGTCTTTTTTAGATACACCTAGGATACAAGATTTATCAATACGCTTGCATGAAATACTCAACCCGTCCATTGGCTTTGATAATAGGATTGGCTGCTGGACTCTCGTCGCTTGTTATCATTACTCTATTGATAATCGCAATCGTCTTTTGTTGCAAAAGATCCAGAAATCGTCATAAAAAATCAGCAAATAAAACTTTAGACAAAAACACAGGTGCGACAAATGAAGCTCAAGAACCACCACCAGATCCGATGCATGCTGATGCAGTGTATATACGACCAGCAGTTCAATCAATGGATGCTGATGATGTATATGCTAATGAAGTATATTTGCGACCAACAGTTCAGTCGCTGTATGGAAATAATGAATATGAACCACCATCAATGCAGTTGTACCGGTATGCTAATGCGTCAGAGCTTAGGAGGATCGACAAACACGCATGAGACGGATATTGACGTCGTATGCCAACATTTTGCTAGATTAGCCTACAGTTAGGTCACATCTAATATTTTGATGTATTTTATGAAATAACAGACAAGACAGCGTTGTGATATAGGCCTAGACCCTAATTGTAACGTATCCCATGCAACAATACACCAGCATAGCGCTCCGAATACGTCATTACTATTCTTTTGATAATCGTAATCGTTTGCTGTTGCAAGAGATCCAGAAAATAATCATCCTAATAAATCAACCAACAATGCTTTAGACAAAAACACATCTGCAGCAAGTGAAGCTTATGAACCACCATCTGATCAGCTGTATGCTAATGCAGTATATTCACGACCAGCAGTTCAGTCGCTGTATGGTAATTGTGAATATGAACCACCATCAATTCAGTTGTATGCTAATGCGTCAGAACTTCGGAGGATCGACCAGCACGCATGAAGCGGATATCGACGTCATTTGACCTGCCTATTTTGCTCACGACCTGCCTATTGCCTAATGACCCGCTAAGAAAACTTTGGAATTTTTAATATCTTCTTGATATTTATTTAAGAGTTTTAAATGAATATTCATCCTCGCCCACAAGATCATTAGTGTTGTAGTCTTGTAGGTCTAGTGCAATTATTAGATCTATATGATTGTTGCATCTGATCTTTTTTATCTAGTAGATCAATGGAGGCATAGGCGTAGGAGACGGGAGTCCAGAGGGCAAATGTTTTTCGGGCATATTTCTTGAAGTTCAACGCGTATTATCACACCACATTGTCTCCCAGTTCCAACTTGCCCGAATCGCGTTAGATATTAGCTCACAACAACCATGGACAAGGGTAGCAGAAATTTCCGAAAATTTTCAGAATTCACGGTAGCATATTATCAATGATGCCGAAAATCGCACCCAATTCACGAGCCGAAATTTACCCGAAAATTGCAACAATTCGTGGCATCAGGGTAAAGTCATAGCATTCACGCCAGGTGCAACAGATCACGGAATTCACCGTTTGAAAGACACCCATAGGGCCTATATACAGTCTGATGAAGCAAAATAGCCTTTATAAGATAATCTTGAGATCTCAACATTGAACGTGCAGATCTTGTTCTGTTCTCTGAAAATTCTCGATATTTTCTTCATGTCAAGTTTGCGGGATCAGGGTGTTACACTTGATAGCTCACTTGACTTACGGTTATACCTTAACTGAGCACATTTGCATTAGCACACGCACCTCTTATTTACATTTAAAGGGTTTCGGGGTCTTTCGTCGTTCTGTCTCCATCCCAATGTTCGCCATCTCCATTCCGGGATTTTTATGTTCTCGAATTGACTATGCTGCAATTCTCTTCTTATAGGTCTTCCTAAGGTTAGTCTATCTGACTCTATGAATGAATGAAGTTGTTTATTGCACAAACACAAACACATGTCAAACAATAAGCGAGACTCAGTAAACAGGGTGCAAAAGGAGTCAGGAAAAGCTAACAGCTTATACAACCCTGACCCCTAGCTCCAAGACTATTTTTAGTGCACGCGAAATGTTAATACTTAATTAATACTTAATTAATTAATCTATCATCGCTTCAGTCCTGCATCAATTCAGCTGCTAGACTGCCTGCCTGCCTTCCCTTCAGGTATACTCTCGAGAAGCGAGAGATAATCAGGGAGAGACAGAAAGAGAAAGTGAATGAAAGAGAAAGAGAAGGAGAGGCAGAGACAGAAAGAGATAGAGAGAAAGACAGAGAGTCTGAGAGCAGGCCCGGCGTTAGGGCAAGGCGAGCGAGACAGCCGCCTTGGGCCCCGCGCTTCCAGGACCCCGCGCTGCTGGCTATAATTTTTTTCTTTGCCGGGATTAACAATGATTACGTGGCATAACAACTATTATGCTTGCAGTCAATTTGCCACGTGAATGTTATATTGTGATTTTGAAAGAACGAGACTTCGCTAAAGCGAGTCACTGCTACTGTTGCACCCTAGGCCCACATGTAGAATTGTCTCCAGAAAACAGCAATTAACTCATTTTGCTTCAAATTTGCACTTGGACGTCCGAAGACATTTTTGCAGGAGAGGGTAAAGCTCAAAGGTATTGGTGACATTTTTAGCGAGACTTTAAAAAATGCAAAGCAGCAAATATAGAACATTAATGTTTTCAAAGAGATTTATAAATGTAAATTTCCCCGTTTCACTTTGTTTTGGCATCACTAGTGCTTTGGCTTATCGAAATTTGTCAAAATCCAAATAGGCCTAGACCTCATTTATTTTTAAAAAAGTCAATTTTCCGGGCGGGATAGATGCCCCTTGTCCCCTTAAGTGCGGGCGCCCATGATTTTGCATAACTTAGATAGGCCTACACAAAGTAGCAGAGGAAAGTCACCTAAGATGGAACTGTTCATAAGATGGGACACACCTAAGCTTATTACCGGTACACAGCAAAAGAAGCCACTATCTAGAGTTGCGAAAAAGTATAACACATAGGCCTATATTAGACTCTAGGCCTACCTAGCAACAGCCTATACCTGCGGTGCTGTTGTCTTGATTTTTAATATTTGAAATTGTTCATGTTCGCTGATGCTGTTTCACATTCAAAGATATTCGCAACCTGATGTTACGAAAAT
Organism: Lumbricus terrestris; assembly: GCA_949752735.1. Taxonomy (NCBI): domain Eukaryota; kingdom Metazoa; phylum Annelida; class Clitellata; order Crassiclitellata; family Lumbricidae; genus Lumbricus; species Lumbricus terrestris. The sequence goes on along the minus strand of OX457037.1, from coordinate 22,646,839 downwards.
TATTGTTCTATCTTATGTAGGCCTATGTAGTTGCTTGAGTTTGGACATAATTATGAATTATGGTAATTATTTTTAATGACAATAATATCGAATTCTTGGAAAATTTTTAAACTTTGACAGGCATTATTTGAAAATCACAATATGCATAACCTTACATTATTATCAGCGTTGTTCAGGCCTATTTTTTAAATAGTGCTCTTAGCTCAAAAGAAATTTGGGAAACAACGTTAAGTGTACCATCTTAGGTGATTCTCCTCCACCAGCGACGCAATGACACGAAGTTAACTGCGCACATTTATGCTTGAGGACCCGTTACTGCCCTGGGCCCCGCAAATCCTAGGGCCGGGCCTGTCTGAGAGAGCTTGAAAGCGTAAAAGTCAGAAAGAATAAGAGATAGAAAGAAAGAAAGAAAGAAAGAAAGAAAGAAAGAAAGAGGAGAGAGTAAGACAGAAAGAGAGAAAAAGAGAGAAAGGAAGAGAGGTCAGTGTAGAAGCAGACGGACTGAGGTACTGAGAGATACAGACAGACAGATAGACAGACAGACATAATTATAGAGACAGAGACAGATACCGAGAAAGAGATGGATTTAACAGAGAGTCGGTCGGTATTGCTGATGACCTTAACAAACTCAATATAATATATGACTGAATCGACTGCCTTTGACATAGCTACGCCTGCTCATTCTTTTCTTAAATTAAGCAACCAACCAATTGATCAGAATTTATATAGCACCGCCCCCTATAAGACAACTATTCAAGCGAAAAAGCATTCAACAGCTGGTGAATCTGAGAACAGTTTGAGATGTATCGTATGGTCTTGGGAAACCCGTTTTGTGTAAATTTTGTTGAGAATCTTAATTGCTAGAGGTTCACACAAACAGCACGATGGATCTGTAGATCTATCTGGGAGAGTTCTTTATTCAACATTGATGCATTATACTTTTGTTATTCGGCAATAAATGACAATGACTTCTACTGTAGAAGTCAAGGCTCTCATTGGGTTTTGGTTTTACAACCAAAACCCAATGAGAGCCTTGGCCGCGTCATGTCAGATGCAAGAGCGACGTTTATGTCGGCCCTGTGCGACAGTGGGCGTCGCCTGACCCGATAACGAAGCTCGGTTGATCGCGTTACTCAAGAGTTTATTATAATAGTATAGTGACAGTATACATCATGTAGAAACCGTGACATGCTTCCACTACAAATCCATACGCGTATGATGCATGGGTTATTTTAAGGAAATTTCTCAACTGCACATAATTATCAGAATAGCATCCTACAGTGTTTAGTCTAGTCCCCCTCTGGGGGAAATTGAGGTTTCTGGGGGGGAGACAATTGAGAGTCCGAAGGACGCTCGTGATGTGCGTAGTGCCCTGAGGGGAGGGGTTTGGGGCAAATCTTTTCCCCATTAGAAACTTTTTGAATTTCCACATTGCAATGGCAACATTTTAGGGTGTCATCTTAACAAATTAACTGTATTTTTTTCAGTGACCCATCAGAAAATGTTTGAATGTCCAAATTGCAATGGTAGTATTCTTGAATGTCCACATTGCAATGGTAGTATTTTAAGGTGTAATCTTAACAAAATAGCTATACTTTTTCAGTGACCAATTAGAAATTTTTTAATTTCCACATTGCAATGGCAACATTTTAAGGTGTCATCTTAACAAAATAGCTGTATTTGTTTCAGTGACCCATTAGAAACTTTTTGAATGTCCACATTGCAATGGCAGTATTTTAAGGTGTCATCTTAACAAAATAGCTGTAATTTTTCAGTGACCCATTAGAATTTTTTTTAAATTTCCACATTGCAATGGCAGCATTTTAAGATGTCGTCTTAACAAAAATAGCTGTCCTTTTTTCAGTGACCCATTAGAAACTTTTTGAATTTCCACATTGCAATGGCAGTATTTTAAGATGTCATCTTAACCAAATAGCGGTACTTTTTCAGTCACCATTAGAAACTTTTTGAATTTCCACATTGCAATGGCAGCATTTTAAGGTGTCATCTTAACAAAATTTCCACATTGCAATGGTACCCTTTGAAGATGCCATTTTAGCAAAATGACTCCATTATTTCAGCACTGATAAAATGTGTTTTAGGATTTCAGTATATATATTATATAATTATAATTACAAAAAAAAATATCTTTATGTATCAAGTTCATCAGCTCAGTTCTGCTGTTGCTGGGTTATTCTAATGAATTACTGCTTACATGAGTAAATAATAAGTTGACTTTTTAGCACTGTAATCAACTTATCCCAGTTGCCCCATATGGCCCTGAGTTGCTGACCATGACACACTTTCCGAAATCATATTTAGCGGTACACAAATCAACCAAGAGCTACATGTAATAAACCACGGGCAGGCCTACCAAAATCAAGAAGCCACTTGTAGTAATGATGTTGTTTTACTAGGTGTTCAGATAATAGGACCAAAACATTTTGAAATTTGACAGTTTAAAATGCGAAGGATAGCACTTGATAGCCATTCAATTGTAGAAAAATAATATTTTTACAAATATTAACAGTAAATTATACTCATTTTAGCTGGATTTTGTCATATGTTATAGCAGTAAATAATTACTACAACCATGTAGTAGTAATAATATTACGGTATATATCATAACAGTTCATGTAATGCAGTGATGTAAACAGCAACTTAAAACTATTATCATTTTGACAATTTTTTCTGGAGGGGATGTCATCTCTGTTTTTAGTTAGGAAAATAGTGTTTATACAAATATATACAGTAAGTTATATTCATTGCAATATGATAGTATCATAATTATATTATAGTAGTAATGATGTCATTATAATCATATAATTGTAAATGATACCAAGGCATATTATAACACTTCAAGTAAAACAACAATGAAAACAGTTACTAAAAACCAATAACATTTTGTCAAATTTTTCTGGGAGGGGAAATGTCAATCCTGGGGGGAAGTTCCCCCAGAGATGTCTAGATTAAACACTGAGCATCCTACATGGGGTAGATTGGTCATTATTGAGACTAAGGTTTAATAAATACATGCATGTATGCATACATACATATATACATACACACACATCCATCCATACATATACATACATATATACGTATATACACACACATATACATACATACATACATACATACGTACATACATACATAGTATATTACATGCATATACAGTATTACACACATACATACACACATACATACACATACATGTATACATACATATGTACGTACAAACATACGTAATATATACATACACACATACATATATACATATTTACATGCACACATACATGTATGCATGCATACATACATACATGCAATACATACATACATACATAGATACATACATACATAGATACATACATACATATGTACATACATATGTATATAGAATTATAGATGCATACACACACACATACATATATATGTGCATATATACATACATATATACATGCATACATACATGCGTACATACATACATACATACATACATACATACATACATACATACATACATGCATACATACATACATACATGCATACATGCATACACACATAAATATATACATACATATATCGCTCAGGGAGCCAGGGTGAGCAGATTGTATGTACAGGCAGCTAGGGTTCAAAGAGTTAAAGTTAAATTATCGGCAAAAAGTCTTATAATCTTGTTTGTTACAATTAGTCTAATTAAAATATATTAGCTACCTACATTGTTAATGCGATTGTGTGTAAAAAAGTAACTGCACAAAACCTGATTTTCAACTGCACAAATTTGTTTTCCAACTACACACTTTGTGTTCAGCTGCACGTTAAAATAACCCCTGGTATGATGGGCAGACAGAGAGACATACATGCAAACATACATAATAAGCATTCGCACAAAGCATTGTGACAAGACGCAGTCGTCACTGCAGAACGTTTTACCCGTTAATTTCCCTTAGCTGAAGAAAACGCCCGATCTATTTTAGGAGTAAATTATGTGCGCTTCGGTCACGAGATGGTATGGATGAATCATAAAGGTTTACACCCGCGAAGGACGACGATGTCTGCGCCCTTTTTGCTTTTCAAAATGCGTTTGGCCAGAATGCACGATGAAAGGCTGGGCGTTAACAAACTCTGCATTGAAAGGACGGGCGGTTACCACCTTTAAGGAGATCCCAGGTCATTCGGAGTCGTGTCATGCAAATCAAATTTTTAAAATAGTTCTCACACTTTCCCTCTTGCATACATAACGTATGTAAGTAGGTATATGTATTGTATACGTATGCATTATGCAACTATGCACGGATGCAGGTGTGTTCACTAATCATTAGACAGGCATATAATAAGAAGCAGGTCTATACACCTGTCAGGTTAAACACTATAGTAGTTCAGTGCTGTGCATCTGTAAGATATCTGCAGAATAAGTGCTCAGTAAAATGAGAAATCGCCTGTCTTCAACGGCGCTCTTAATCAGCGCCTATGGTAAGAATTGCGCACTTATATCATGAGTTCATAATATAAATGTTCTAGCATCTTGGTTTCATCGTAATTACTGTTAGAGCCGATGCTTAAACTATTCGTTTGATTTCTTCGCGATGTCTCAGACGATGTTAAAATCATTGATATGACAGTCCGTCAATTATCAGGATAGACTAAGCATTGCTGATTTATAAGCTATTTCAAACAAGAACGACTTGTTGCTACAGTCTATCGGAGACTGAATAGAATCTTATTCATTTACTCAATCAAGCAAGTGTAGATTAAAAAAAGTTACCGCCACGTGCACCATTAAAGCCATGCATAGAATTGATAAACCGTGTTACGAAGTGCCAGATAGACGAGTAGGCCTAGGCTATAATTATATTCTCAAAATTGCTGCCCAGCTTAGACAAATTTTTCAAAAGTAGGCGATGGAACATGAGACCTATGTAGGCCTATACATATTTAAACATAAACTCGCAGATTTTGGATGGTTTTGATTTGCTCGAGAATCTGAACTTTAAAATGATAGAAACTTTGAGTGTTGGAAACATCACACACAGCCTGATTCTCAGATGATTCCAGTAGCTTTTTTCTGACTGGTGACAAACCCTATAGTGACAGAATTTAAACCCAAACTATGGTACAATAAGTATAATAAGTATGGATGAACTAATGTGAATTGCAGGCTAACGATTTAGCCTAAGCGTGAGTAGATAGTAGGTCTATTAAGAGAAATATGTGATAAGACACCCACATTTTCTAAATCTACGAAGCAATTTGCGAGAATATGTTAATGTCCCAGGTTAGGCATAAATGTTGATCCAAATGACCTCCTAGGAACTTAACTTAGGTTACTTGGGAATCTTGAAATGGTCTACTCGGATAAACATTATTATGCCGTGCTAGAAAGCAGTTTGACAAGATCAGAATTCAACTAGTTTACTTATTTTTCATGGTAATCTGTTGCTTTTAAACCTGTCTTGAATTCCTGGTTCACAAGTCTAAAAAATTATTCACAGGCTTCCAGGAGATAAACACATTTGAGTCATCTTCGAAGAGTGCAGCCTAAATTAACAAGGGAAGACGCATTGGGGAGGACATTGATAAATTACATAAAGAGTAGTGGACGTGGAATAGATCCCAGGGAACGCCAAATTAGGTCAATCTTAATTTCGATTAACGCCCTTGACTTAGGCTACAAGCAAGCTGTCGCCTATTTTGTGAGATAGCTTGAAAACCAGCAGAGATTTCCGGATCCAGATATTCTCAACTTTAGCAAATATTACATTGTTAGATTTTATGATCGACCATGTCAATTGCTTTGGCAACTTTGAGGAAGACACAGGTGGAAAATTCATTGCTATCGACAGCATAGAGTTGTTGTGTAGTCGTGTATGTTCATGTAGTTTGACTAGTGGCCTATCTTTCCGCTTATGATCGCCATTGGGTACCCAGTGGAGGCGCCAGGATTTCAGTTTGGGGGGGGCTGAATTTGCGGGGAAAAATTTTCTTTTTCAGTCGCCAAAATTTCTGACGACTTTTTTCCATTTCGGCCGTCAAAAAATCTGATGACCCTTTTTTTCGTCATTTGATCGAAATCTGGGAAAATGGTCCTTTTCCGTGACCGCAAAGCTGCTGTCTGCCAAACCTCGTACGCACCTTTACGATTATTTTGGGGGGCTAAAGGAAGAAAATCGTCCAAATATTTTATTTTTAGATGGGGAAAAAATGGATGGCCTTTTTAGGGGGGCTTAGCCTCCCTAGCCCCCCCCTAGCGCCGCTACTATGAAGAAGTTGTTCAGTTAGACCCTTGTAAGTGCACGACCGAGAGCGAACCATGTTTATCAAATTATCATGTACTGCTTTTCTTCTTTTCTCCGAATTACGACACGTTCAAATAATGTGCTACCTATGCAACTATTCATTAATTGTTGTTTATTGTAAACATGATGTGCAACGGTTGCCGCCTTAATTAAGAGATAAACGGCCATTAGTTTACGAGTAAGCATGCTTGGCCTACGAGCGTATTTTCTTGAGCTTTGATTTTTAAATAAAAGCCGTACGACTATTATACTATATAATTATAATGAATGCTTTTTGTGAACAGTTGACGTTTTCATTTACATCATACAACTTACACTTTCTTGTTTTTGACACTATGTTTCATTATATTTCCTCAGCTTTGGCTGCAGCCGGTCGTTTGATTACAACGCCACTAAATCAATTAGTGTGGCCTTCTTTTTTTAACATAACCATGACGTGTTCTTCAACCCGAGGATCCAGCTCCATTACTTGGTTTCTCACACCAGTTGGCGCCAGTGACAACATCACCATTGCTTCAGGATCTCAAGTTGACCCGGTGTAAAGGTTTCAGATTACCCCCTCCTAAACATTACCCCCCGGCAAACTGTAAATTGCATCAATCATCGCATCTATTGCACTAAACAAATCGGAAAAATCATCCCGCTTCTTGTTTTGGTCAGAAGATTTTCATCCGTCATCCCACTTCGTGGTTTGTTATCAATATTTTCATCTGTAGCTAAAATACTAATCGCCGCTGAATTTACAATGGAGAAAATGGCTTCGAGGCTATTATTTTTTTCAGATCAAAATATTGATAACGAAACACGAAGTGGGATGACGGATGATATTCTTCAGACCAAAAGAAGAAGCGGGATGATTTTTCTGAGTTTTTTAGTGCAATAAATGCGATGATTGATGCAAATCTAGTTTCCGGGGGGTAATCTGAAACCGGTTTCAAGTTACCGGGGGGTAATGTTTAGGAGGGGGTAATTTGAAACCTTTACACCGGTTTTTACTCATCTATACTGGCTGAACCAATCAACAATATATCAATCCAACCTGGTCATACGGACACCAACTGAATCGACATGTGGAACGTTCACGTGTTCAGACAACGAAACGATTGGACGTGCACAGCTGACTATGTGGCGTGAGTAGTGCCTTTGCTTGTTTTAAACCTGCAGTAAACCCATGCCACATTTATGCCATACATCAGTCCTGTATATACATTTATGATTTGATTACGCCATGTAGTTTCTCGTTCATTCATTCATTCCAAAAAATATGTAAAGCCATTTTAAGAAGACAACTCAGAGGCGCTTCCAGCTCAGCGATGCCTGAAAAGAAGGCCCTGAGCAACAGGTAGAAAGCAGGCAAATTATTCCGAGAGTGTAAGCTCAGCGCAGTGCGGGAGCCCATTCCACGTGGACGGACAGACAAGTGAGACAACCGAAAAGGCTCGACGCTGTTTGGATTTGAACCCGATGGAATGATAATCAATTTCGGAAAACTATGCTGGAGAAATGCCACAATCTGCAACCAAAACCAAGAGCGATAAGAGAATTGATTCTTGCATTGGAGTTGATATGGGCAGATTTACTCCTACCTTTGGAACACATCAACAAGGCCATCAAGAACTTTACAAAAAAAAACACAATACAAGTTTGAGCACTGGTGGTGGACACATTGAACACAAGTTGGGAAGCACTATCAGGTTCATTTGATAACAATTCTGATGATAATGAAGGCGTGGACAAGGACAACAGCGGCATCACGGGAAAGGGACCGCAGGACAACACGCAACTGATGGAGCTGATAGTTGCAGCTTCGTGTGACCAAGTCCACGTGCTATGAAAGACTCAACATCAAGCATTCCATTTCCAATTTGCATGCATGCTCAGCTTCTGCAAAGCAGCTTACTGTAAGTGTAAAAAAGTGTCGATAAGCTTTGTCGGAAATCCGTCTACACGAAGATCCATTGCTAGGATCTTCTGTGATCTCTGATGTAGCCTAGGTTAATGTGCTAGAGTTGATTGTTGAATATGCATGTCGTACGTTAATACGTCTGAGTCAGTAATAATTATTTCTGTTCGATTCTAGGCTACCTTCTTACACCGTCCAACGTGTCGAATAATCTCATCATTGGCGACGTTGTTAGACACACTTTCCAAGCATTTTACTTTGGAAATCCACTCTTCTATCCGATATTCTATTTGAAAAGTTATTCAGACGATATGCCAATTGCCAACATAACTTCGTCACAATTGGAGAAGTTGGATTCAACGGCTATGGCAACAGCAACGTTCGATGAGATCGCGTCGTGTCCCTCCTATCGATACATTTAGCCTATTGTGTGATCGGATTCGGTCAACCTGTAGGCAGCTTATTGCCAGGTTCTGCAACCAGCGCCTCTGATGGAGGCGCAACATTTGGCTTTGACGTGGCAAAGGTTTCATGTGAGTATAGCCGATACTATGCCCTATACTTCATAAACATATCACTCCCTGTTCAACTGTTATGCTTGTCACTCTGTATTTCTACCAACAACCTTCTACTGACAGCAAACAGCGATTAAAAGGATACCTTCATGCTAATATCACGACGTGTCTATCAATGAATCAACAGATGCGCGGTAACGATCGTGCGCGGAAATGAACATCGCGGTATTGTGTGCGCGGTATTGTGCGTGCGGTATTGTGTGCGCGGTATTGTGTGCGCGGTATTGTGTGCGCGGTATTGACAGTAAACCCTTTTTCTCATAGTCACAAGAAAGACACATGTGAATACGTAGGTCTGCTTGAACTTCAAATTTTAAAGAGTTCTGAATTTATCTTGCTTTTGGTCTCACTCCAGGTGTTCCATCGATAACTGGTTCACTTTCTGGAGCCGTGCTCTACTCCGGAGCAATGCTCACATGCAATTTAACCTCCAAACTGCCGGTTAACTACTCGTGGACCGAGCTAAAAGGAGGATCCTCGGGTGTAGGGCCACAGTTGAATGTTTGGAAAAGTGGTTCATATAAATGCACGGCTTCTTTTAATGTAGCCGGACTATGGCAATCGGTATCAACGACTGTTTATAACCTGACTGTACCGGTGTAAAGGTTTCAAATTACCCCCTCCTAAACATTACCCCCCTGCAAACTGTAATTTGAATCAATCATCGCATTTATTGCACTACAAATATCAGAAAAATCATCCCGCTTCTTGTATTTTTTTGAAGATTTTCATCCGTCATCCCACTTCGTGGTTTGTTATCAATATTTTCATCTGTAACTAAAATACTAATCGCCGCTGAAGTTACAATGGAGAAATGGCTTCGAGGCTATTATTTTTTTTCGATCAAAAACTTGATAACATACCACGAAGTGGGATGACGGATGAAAATCTTCAGACCAAAACAAGTAGCGGGATGATTTTTTAATTTTTTTTAGTGCAATAGATGCGATGATTGATGCAAATCTAGTTTCTAGGGGGTAATCTGAAACCGGTTTCAAGTTACCGGGGGGTAATGTTTAGGAGGGGGTAATTTGAAACCTTTACACCGGGTTAAGTTGCTTCACTTAAAATCTTATGTGAGCAAATATGACAATTAAGCCTAGAGAACTATTGGTTGCCAGTAGGCCTATGGAGGGTGAGGTTCTACCTCTTGCAATTATTACACTTACACCAGGAGCCCAATTATTCCTTGCGTTATTTAGGCCTACAGTACATAACGGACATTATTCTGCAGTAGCTACAAAGCAATTCCTAAATTTTCTTCACACGTCCGATAGCCTAGAAAAGGAGACTTTGTTCGAATCGATTGGAAACCAACCACCCGATCATAGATCTATTCAAAGTCTGTTCTGCCCCAGATCTGAAATACCTAACGTTATCTAAAATATTTGCATATCTTTCTTGCATCGTGCATCGTGCTTCCTGTTATTACACATCTAGAAAACACGATTTAATAGGACTGTAATAATTATATCGAACCCCAAACAAACGATCTAATATAAACCAGGGCTGTTTTAAAGGAATGTTTAGAACTGTACAACCAGGGCTGTACTGGCAAATTTTGAGGTGAGTACACGCTGACCGGAAGAAAAATCGACCATTTTGGGTGCCATCGAAAAATCTTCCCATTTCCCCGTCCGACAAATCTGATGACCTTTTTTCCAGATTTTCTCGTTCGGAAGAAGCTGATGACCTTTTTTTAGTCATCCGCCCAAAATTTTCCTATTTTGTCCAATTTTCATGTGCAAAAAAACTGATGACTTTTTTTAGTCTTTGGCTCCGAATTTCATAAACCCTTGATCACAACCCTGTGCACAACCCTTTCTTTTATTTCCCATTATCCATGGTAAATTATTTCCAATCGGTGGACATTGACCTTTTTCACTAGTTTTAACTGCACAGAAGTGCTTCTGCAACTGCCCAAAACCATTTAGAACTGCGCATTTTGTGTAAGCTTAGGCTTACAACTGCACGCTTAAAAAAAGTCCTGATAGAAAGCTTCCAGAAGAAGCGACGCTTCCGGTGTATGAAGCATCGCGTTTAAAAGCATAGGTGATTAGAACTTTGCAGTAGCCTTTTCGGCAGTTGCAAATGATACGTATTATGGTATTTCGTAATGCTTCCCTTTTGTTGCATTTCAATATTATTTAGGGCTGTTGATTTAATCGCGTTAACGCGTGCGATTAACGCGTTAAAAAAAATTGCGATTAAAAATTTTAACGCATTAATCGTACGCGTTAATTAGATCTGATTAAAATGGAATCAGAGGCAGAAAAGCTCGTTTTAAACGGAAGACTCATACTTAAAGCTAGTGAAACATTCTTTGGCAAATATTCCAAAAAATAATTTGAGTATTATCGTAGCAATTCTTTGCTTAATTATCGCCTGCATGCGAACCAAAGCACGTTAAACGCTAAAGATGAGTCGTTGACATCGGCCGCGTCGCATCGTCCACTAAGGTTGTCTTGTCTTTCCTCACCCCGTCAGACGTCAGACTACGTTGGTTGAACTCCATGAGATGGCAAGACCAATGGATTTCAGGTTTCAAATGATAAATGTTTACAGAAGGACAACTGAGACGAGGTTTGGCAAGAACAGCAACCTCCTGTGAAAAACTGTGACTAAATAATGAGGTTCAATGGTATAGACCTATACTAGACATATACTATTGTTAATTAATAAGAACCGACCAATGTAAATAAACTGGTCTGCTTATACAATTGGGTGAATAGATAATTAATCTTGATAGTCAGAAAACGGTTGTCTCATTTCACATTTAGGCCTATGTCATTTTAATTAAAGGTGGCTCAAAGAAAAAATTAACGGATTTTGAGCAGTTGACTGATTTGAACAGTGTTTCAATTCTGTCTGTCATACAAAACTGTTCAATAAACTAAATGCAGAAATTCAATGGGCCTAAGCCAAAGGTTATTAAACAGGTTTGCAATAGAAAGAATGCATTCAGTCATTAAAATTTTATGCCTCAGAGGTCCTTATAAAATAGTAAGATCAACATATTTGAAGGAAATGTATTGCGATTAATTTGCAGTTAATTGCGATTAAAAAAATTAATCGCGCGATTAATTTCGATTAAAATTTTTAATCGAGCAACAGCCCTAATATTATTATTATTATTTTATCGTTTATGAAAACAGAGCTGTCTATTACGGCCAATCCGTTGTATGGACCAATTGCTGGAGGAACGAATATCACGCTAACACTCGATAACTGGTCTAAACGAATCCCAAACATTTCTGCTGTGTACCTGGGTGGCATTATAGAACTTCAAAGTTACAGGTTAGACGAAATGACTCCTATTAGCTTATGAAGAACAATCCCTTTTGTTACCCAGATAGTCAGAACTTTATTTTCTTATCATATGCTTATGCGAGAGTATGAACTCTTACCGCATAGCCTTTTCCTTAGCAGTGTAGCCTATAATACTGAATAACATAATTATAGGATATGTATATATAATTATAGGCCCATGTACTTTCTTTGAAGGCATTATTGTTAGTTTTCGTCGTTAAAGCTGAAATCGTGAGCACAATAATTATTCTGTTCTGACGGAGTTTGAATTTTCAGCCTCTTGGTTGTTGTCTAATCCCAATATCCATGTATAGACATAGGCTACCTTAGATTTTAGCCAGAAATCCGAATGTCCTTCATGCCGGATAAGAAATAGCCTAGGTCTACCTATTTACTTCATACAAATCCCCTAGTCGTTAACCATCACAAACGTTTGTCCACCTTTAGTTAGGGAGAAAATCTTTAATGTATCTCAGAGATGTTGATATTATTACCACAAACAGTTAGTACTTTTACGACTTAGTTGGATGGCCTATTAAACTGATGAACGTTTATTTGCAAAATGCAAGAAATTCCGTGGAAGTATTTGCATATAATAACTTTTCAATGTCTCGATCGTTGGCTCATCGATTTTATCTCACTTTAATTCCTAACATTTTATTTTGTGTTAGCGTGGGCAACATTGTTGTGGTGACAACTTCCAGTTCAGCGGCATCACTAATCGGAAAACTGTTGCCGATAACAGTGCAAGTCATTCCGGGACCACAGAACATAAGCACCAACTTATCCTTCACTTACAAAGGCAACCCAGAAATAACTGGCATCAGTCCATTCACGTTTGTAGTCACGTAAGTTTTAACGAATGCACTTACCATTAAATAAACGAACTAAATAAAGTAAATAAAAAAGAGCAAATTACTTATTTTAAAAACAACCCCATACTAAAACAACCTCTGATACTTAGGCTATAGTCCCTATTTAAATAAGTTCATGAACTCTTAAGTCACAGATCACGGCTGTTTTTAAGGAATCTTTAGAACTGCATGACTCCTTCTTCCCTTTCCCATCATCCATGGCAAATTACCTCCAATCGGTTGACAATGACTCTTTTTACTAGTTTTAACTGTACAGAAGTGCTTCTACAACTGCACAAATCCTTTTAGAACTGCACATTTTGTGTACAACTGCACGTTAAAAAAAAGCCCGGTCACAGATTAGGCTACCTATATTCAGATCTAAAATATATTTTTCTTCGTGTTCGATTGTGATTACATTATAACAGAACCTCAAATGTTATTTTAAATCGCAGTGGAGGACAGACTGTGAACGTAACCGGAATTCAGTTGCAATCTGTTGCTAATCCATTCATTCAAGTCACGATCGTCGTTGAAAGAGGAATCAAAAGAAAAACCATTACAGAAAAATCGTTCCGGGTAGGAAATTTTAAAACCTTTCTCATCTGTGGCTGGGCTGGAAGCGCCTCTGAGCAGTTCTCTTGAAGAGGTGCTATGTAAATTTTTGAAATGAATGGGAATGAAGGAAATGATACTTCTCGTATTGATTAGAAATAACAGTTGAATCCGAAATTTCTGATTCTTTGTGGTCTAGCTGATCAGTAGGCCTACATTTGGACAATTTAGCCTAACTCTCCTATGCAATATAATTATGCGGGTGCTGTATAGGCCTAGATGTATGTTCAAATGTAGAAATGTATTCATGCTTATATGCACGTACCTCTTAAAAGTAAAAAAATCGGCATAGGCTAGTTATAATAATTTATTATAACCTCATTATAACAACTGTAACATTACCGGGCTAAGTAGGCTACATGGTGCATTGCATTTACGAAACATCATTTATTTCACAGGAAAAATCGCGGCATATCTTTTCCGACAGATGTTAAAACAAACTGGAAAATGGATGCATGCAATGCGATTAGTATTAGGATAAAGCGCTAATTAAATTGGCATCACGCCCAACTGTATAATAGCCTATGATGGTGAGTTCTCTGCCCAAAGGTAGATTCATTGGCTTTAAAGCCACATGAGGGTGTGATGAGTGAGGTGGCTTCCCGTTGTCTTCCTCACAGACAATTGTGGGTAAGCAACTTGTCCAAGGTCGCTACACACTTAGCTTTCGGTGGATTCGAACTTGTGACCCTTCGGTCACAGGACGCCCAACTTACCGCTACACCTAACACCTCCGAGTCCCACGCCTGTATATACAGGCCTACGACTACTTAAATTTGTCGCAACCCTCGTATAATTTTTTTACCTTGTAGCCTTGTGAAATTAACGCGGCAGATGGCAATGCAATGAGCTGTCGAATGCCGTCGGTAAACATTCCCGATGATTTCCTCAAAGTCTTAGACTCGAAATACAGCAGCAGAAGCAAACGCGACACGAATCTGATGAACCACCCAAAACGAGAAGATGATCCAGTTGTGCTTTCGAGGCGTAAACGATTCGCAAACGCTCTGTCCTTGACTGGACCAAATGGAGTGGATCAACTTTTCATCTACCTTGGATTCTTCTTAGATGGATACAAGAAATATGAGAACATCAACGACATTCTACCAGATACACAAATTCTAATATTTTCACCTCCTGAAATCAACTTTACGACGGATATTGTCAAATTTGACGAAAGCAAGGATGAAGGCATTTCAATTAAGGTAAACTTTTGTATTTGCACACAAACTTAGTTGATTGTTAGGTTACTATTCCGAGTTATGCGGTTATAAAATGCATTATGCTAGTAACAGCTACAAAATGTTTCCGTTTGTTCGGTATAATAATATTGATAATGATAAAAGACTAAATTCGTCGTTTTTGTGGCTTTGGCATTGTATGCTCCTATGAAATGAAGGCTAACTGTGGAGTGTGGACGTTATGTTACGATTAGATGTTGAAATGTAGGCCTACAGTAGCCTAATTGAACTGCAGTTCTAGAATATCCATCGTGTTTTTTTCTTTATTTGTATTAAGCTCTTGTCTGCGCTAATAAATGTATAAAGCCGTTACTCCATTACTGCTGTATACTGTTATTACTTTACTACTGTGTATTCAAAAAGGCATCGTGCGAAGACATAATCAACAATCGGTATCATCATATCATGTCGCATCCATTGCTTGGTGTCTACATAGCTGCATCATAAATTGCATTCGTTCATGGTTGATGCCTATTTCTCGACTTATAGCCCTATAGCATGTGCATCGAATTCATAATTAAAATGCGATCTGCCAATAGGATGTTAAATGTATTTATAGAGCCATACTCAACTCATGGCTGTTTTTAAAGAAATTTTTAGAACTGCACAACTCCTTCTTTCCTTTCCCGTCTTCCATGTTAGGCTAAATTACTTCCAATCGGAGGACAATGACCTGTTTTGCTACTTTTAACTGTACAGAATGAAGTGCTTCTACAACAGCACAAATCTATTTTGAACTGCCCATTTTGTGTAGGCCTAGGCTACAACTGCACGTTTAAAAAGCCCTGACTTTGTCTTATAGGGCAATTTTATGACACGCGGCTGTCGTATGACTGACTATATTGTCCAAGTTGGTACTGACGTCTGTGAAAACATTGACCTAACTGACAACCAGTTGAGATGTCGAATGCCGAAGACACAAGTCACACAACCACAGTCGACTCAAAACATCTCCATTTATTGCGATAAGCTGCCTAGCATAAACGTATGTAAAACACTTGCAAAACTATGATTCATATTAAAGCAACAAGATATTGAGCAGGTGTGTAAAATAGTTTAGTCCAAGCCTATTCTCAAGAATTCACCTCACGCATTCAGTAATTGATTGAAACTAGATAATACAATCATGTAATTATCACTGTAGTGGTAAGCGTTTCTGCATAATTATTTTCCTGCGATGCCTGACTAATAACTTCATTATGGTGCAATGTCATGCTCTCGATTCACCAATGTTTCGCCAAGAGAGCGTAATGAGAAGTCAGTGTTGTAACAATAAGGCTTTCATCCTTTCCTTGTCTTGCCTTTTCCACTGATGCACCAAAATATATTTTGGAGTGACTTTAATTTCGAAACGAACTGTAGCCTATTAACCCTCAGGCTACCAAGCTTTTTTTGTAACACTGACTACCAAGGGGGGTGGTTACCACCCCCCCTGGATTTTGGGTTTGGTTTGAGATATCATAACTTGTAATACACCATTTGATTCAGCATTCATTTCTGCACAAAATGGTATATTTAGGTTTAGAAAATATGAATGCCCCTCGAAATTATGAATTTTTTACCTTGGGTACCCGTCGATTCCACAAAATGTATACTTACGCATAGGGAATATATTAGATTCTGTGTGTTTTATACATGATTTATATATAAAAAGTAGTTCACATATAATAAAGTCCAATATTCAACTATAAAAACTGGTATTAAGTCTTTTTTATGTTCAATCAAAAAAAAACCATGTTTTAGCCGCTGAAAAACGTGTACGCAGACATATCGGCTTGCGTTGTAAAAAAACCCAACATTTTCACATATTTTAATTTATTTTGAGCACTTCCGGTCATCAAAAGACAAATTATTTGGTATCAGAAAATAGCCCTAAAGGCCCTCTACAGAATGGCATAATTTACTTCTATTAAAAAATAAATTATAGATAAGTTATAATAGAAAAAACATGACATTTTTATGAAAATAAAACACCTTTAAATATATATTAATTTATTTTGAGCACTTCCGGTTGTCAAAAGACAACTCAGTGAGCATGGAAATGTAGCCCCACATTCCCTCTATAGAATGGTATAATTAGTGTCTCTTAATATTAAGGGGCGGAAAAGTTACAGACGATATTCTAGGGGGGTGGTATCCACCCCCTGGTACCTTGGGTATATCGGGTGTAACTTTTGAACGGTAGGGGGCATCATCAAAAGTTTTAGCTTAAAATGTGTCCTAATGAACCCTCTACAGCTACCTATTTTTTCAAAATTTTATTCCAGACGGAACGCGTTTGATTTGCGAAAAACCTAGGGGGTGGCAACCACCCCCCTTGGTAGCCCGAGGGTTAATAAATAATAGCCTATCTTAATTTGCTTTAAGCAGGAACGGAGTAAAATATATTATTTCTAGACCTTGCCAATTTTAGCACACAACTGTTTTGATAGTTCTTGAATTAGGATAGGGCTAATGCCGGTTACTTTGACTAACCCAAGAGCGAAGAAATAGCTTAAATAGGTTACAAAGAAAAGATATAAAGTGATCTGAATAATATATACAAATTAATCCGTGGTTATTTCTTCCTCTAGGTACGTCTAGGTTTCCAGACTTATCAGTACGCCTGCATGAAATATTCAGCCCGTCCTTCGTCAACTCAAACGGCTTTAATAATTGGATTGGTTGTTGGACTCTCGTCTCTTGTCATTGTCGCTGTTTTGGTGATCACAATCGTCTTCTGTTGCAAGAAATCTAGAAATCGTCGCAACAAATCAAATAACAATTATTCCTTAAACAGAAACACAGATGGGGCATATGAGGCATATAACCCAACAACAGATCACCCATATGATCACCTGGATTTACGACCATCAAATCAGTCGCATGCTAATAAGCCACATGATTACCTTGATTTGCGACCATCAAATCAGTCGTATGCTAATAAGCCCCATGATTATCTTGATTTACGACCATCAGCACAATCGTACGTCAATAACAAATATGAGCCACCAACAGTAGGGTGGAGTGAAAAACACGAATATTAGAAATCGAAAATGTAATAGCAATAAAAAGTTGTCTTATGGTATGGGGTCAAAAAATGTCCAAAACGTTTTGAAAAATATTGATGTCTTCGTTTGCCACCAGAGGGCCAAAGTTTCGAAAAATTGGATTTTTGGAGAAAATTGCAGATTTTCTTATGAAATATCTTTAGTGTAAAATAATTAACCACCAAACAATACATCGTTGGAAAGAACTCTTTAAACTGAGTAAAATCATATCTTTATTTCAAGAATACTCGCATATTTGTAGGAGATATTAACTTTTTAAGATACCCCACGTTCGCGACATGTCGTTATGCCTGAAAATCGTAAAACACTAATAACTTTTTTTATCCTTGGAGATATTTCAACTTGTAATATGTCATTCTATTCAGTTTATGACAATCTATCTGACGGTACAATTAAACTTAAAAGAACCTTTCATGAAGATTTTCGAACGCTCATGAAACCCTACAAAAAAGAGGAAAATTAAAGGAAATGTCCTCAGAAATTGCACAACTTTGAAAAAAGTGTAGATATTTTTTTTACATTGCAGCTTGCAAATGCACCACTGACAATTGCAACTGTACCAAAGCCAGAAAGGTTCCAAGAGAGAAACAAGAGTGCCTATATACATGATCAACAGACAATTAGAGTTATGACGATTAACCGTCAGGATAAGATTATATCAACCTCACTAAAGAAGCGGCATGATAGAAAGAGAAAGGAGACCATGCACCTATAAGATGTCGTAAACGTCTAGATTTCGTCAACGAACAAGCATTAGTAGACAGCAGTGTTCAAAATAATGAAACGGAAGGCGAAGTAAATCCAGCAGAGTGTAAAATCTTGCCAGAGGATGAATCCATGGATGCGTCAGAAAAGTCAAGACCTATAATAGTATAGACCTACTTCACAAAATTAATTAAACTAAGCAAATGAGAAATAGACTGTCAAAGCTGTCACGACTCTGTGACCGATATGGAACATCGGATAGCCTATAGCAGATGCTGTTATTTCCAAATGCTGTACTAGAAGACCTTGGTATTCCACCGAGTGTCCTTTTTTCTAATTTAAGTGTTCTATCTTTGCGACCATCAAATTACAATGAATCAGTTGAATCCCTTATTTAAGCTTCCTGCATTGCTTTCCTTCTAGTGATTCTTTCTCAGGCCGAAGCTTATAGCGATCGATCACATGGTTTGATTCGATGTGTGAAAGAATACCACGGTCTTCTAGTACAGCAGTTGGAATTACCGCAGCTGCTCTATCCGATGTTCCATATCGGTCACAGAGTCGTGACAGCTTTGACAATCTCTTTCTCATTTGCTTAGTTTCATTAATCTTGTGAAGTAGGCCTATACCCGGGAAGAGTAATGGATAACACGCTGGCCAAGAGTGCGAGAGGTAACGAGTTCGAGCCCCCGCTGGGACGACAGGTTTGTAGGCTGCGATTAGCGCCGATTATTGCAAGCTGTCTGTTAAGTCAGTAGGCCTATAGTTAAGATTTATGTATTCTGTAATCTGAGTTCCTGAAAATTGTTTCAACTGCATTAAAGTGTACACTATAACCGGTTCCGTTCTGTCAACCGGATTGTTGATTAAACGAAAATTATTATTATTATCATTATTAATTATTATTATAATTATTATTATTATCATTATTACTACTACTACTACTACGTACTGCTGCTGCTGCTACTACTACTACTACTGCTACTACTATTACTATTATAGGTCTTGACTTTTCTGACGCATCCATGAATTCATCTTCTGGCGAGATTTTACACTACTGGATTAACTTCGCCTTCCGTTTCATTATTTTGAACACTGCTGTCTGCTAATGTTTGTTCATTGGCGAAATCTAGACGTTTACGACATATCTTATTGGCGCATGGTCTCCTTTCTCTTTCTATCATGCCGCTTCTTTAGTGAGGTTGATATAATCTTATCCTGACGGCTAATCGTCATAACTCTAATTGTCTGTTGATCATGTAGGACTCTTGTTCCTCTCTTGGAACCTTTCTGGCTTTGGTACAGTTGCAATTGTCAGTGGTGCATTTGCAGGCTGCAATGTAAAAAAATACCTACACTTTTTTCAAAGTTTTGCAATTTCTGAGGACATTTCCTTTAATTTTCCTCTTTTTTGTAGGGTTTCATGAGCGTTCAAAATTCTTCATGGAAGGTTCTTTTAAGTTTAAATGTACCGCAGATATATTGTCATAAACTGAATAGAATGACGTATTACAAGTTGAAATATCTCCAAGGATAAAAAAGTTATTAGTGTTTTACGATTTTCAGCATAACGACATGTCGCGAACGTGGGGTATCTTAAAAAGTTAATATCTCCTACAAATATGCGAGTATTCTTGAAATAAAGATATGATTTTACTCAGTTTAAAGAGTTCTTTCCAACGATGTATTGTTTGGTGGTTAATTATTTTACACTAAAGATATTTCATAAGAAAATCTGCAATTTTCTCCAAAAATCCAATTTTTCGAAACTTTGGCCCTCTGGTGGCAAACGAAGACATCAATATTTTTCAAAACGTTTTGGACATTTTTTGACCCCATACCATAAGACAACTTTTTATTGCTGTTACATTTTCGATTTCTAATATTCGTGTTTTTCACTCCACCCTAACCAACAGCGCAGTCGTTTGCTAATTAATGCGTTATAGCTTAATGAGCTTCAACCAATGCTCTTCAACTGGAGGTTGTTACTTTATGATGACTTTTGCTGCGTTGTAGCGTTAAAATCTAGAAAATGTTAAATACTTGCTAAATATTAAACATCAAATATCTTAGCTTATAGGATCAATAGAATTATAGCAAGCATAGCAGCGTAAAAATAGAACATTTTATGCTACAAGTAGGCCTATTTAAAGCATCATGCTACGGCGAGGATACTAGGTCTGCTGATTCACTGGATCTACTAGACTACTGAGTTTGTCGAAACTTGCCGCCATCCTTAGCCTACACTTCTTTAGTGCAGAATTTTTATTAGGCTAATTACCTATAATTAACAAACTGTGCGCAAGAAGCTGCATGTACTCACTTGGTCGGTTTTGTGAAATTTCCGAGTGATACAGCCACGTTGCGACTTGCGAAGTGCTTTGAAAGGTCACGGCGAGGAAGAGATATTCTTTCGATTTGTTACAGACTGTGTCCATGGGCGCCCGCAGAAATTTTTGCAGGAGGGGGCAAAACACGATGGTCACGGTTGAAACAATTTGTAACAAGAAGTGGAAAATGCAAAGCAGGAAAATAGAAAATGCAGGGAAGGAAATTAGGAACATGTACGGGCATTTTTCATTGATCTTTTCAGTGTATATTTCTCGGTTTCACTTTTTTCATAGTTTTTAATATGAATAGTTTCTTTAGTGCAAAGAAATTTGTTACAATGTCAAACAATAGTAGTTAGAAGTGGGCTCCTGAATTGGCGCAATAAGTCCACTTGCCCTCTAGAAACCTAACACCTATTTTTAAAATTCGGTTATTCATTCATGCTTCCTCTAGTTAGTCATATACTTCTATATTTTAATCGTAATTTCTGAAGGTCTGAAGCACTACTCGAAAGTCAATCGCAAGCACCTTCTGAGTCACCGAGTCAAAAGGCTGTGCAAATGGTAGTCAGAAGGAGGTCTGAGTCTGGTTTTCAGAAGGGCAGCGGAAGCAAAGTAGCTGTTAAGGTGGGTATCATTTCAGGCTGGAAGGCGGAAGATCGGAGGATCAGATAAGAATGGGTATGAATTCTTTTGAACAGCGAGACAGCAGTTTTAGGTGGAACCTATTATTGTTATCGTTGCAGTTTTAGCAAAAGTCTGAAAAATGCAAAGTGCTCAGAAAATTAAAAACCTATTTATTTGAGAGAGGTTTTTAAACTTAGATTTCTTAGTTTCACTTTGTCCATTAGAAAGCGAAGAAATCAGTTTTTTTTAAAAACACAAAAGCAGTAGTTTAAAAAATAGGTGTCAATTTTCCAGGGGGCAAGTGCCCCCTCTTGCCCCTGTGTACGGGCGCCCATGACTGTGTCAATATTAGAACTCAAAAAGCCTGGAGCAAAAATATTTACAGCCTGTGTTTTTTTACTTGTCTTTTTGATGCATATAATTAAATTTCGGTAGTGTTCTATAATAATAATTAGAGGTCTATTAGACAATTTACCTTAAACGTTCTATTCAAGACTATAATAAATTGTGTTCACCTCATTACACGCTCATCGAACCAAATCAAGAAATCTGCGACTACTTCACTGCAGATCTACACTCTTCAGTATAATAATCATAAAACGTTGTCGGTATCTTGAATGGTGATATCATTTCTTACAAATCAGCAATAATAAATTTACTTGCGGCATCAAGACATCTGACGCTTGTCATGAGACGATTTACAGTTAGGCCTATAAATTCAACCAGCCGAACTTCAAATACAGCGTCCTAGTTAATAAGCGCTTCGATCAATAAATTAAATGCGGGGAATAGCAAACGATGCATAGGCCTATTTGGAAAAAGACGGATTGATTACGAATACCAGTTTCTTTCAATAAGCAACACAATTTGCAGCTAGTAAGAAGTTTAATGCAGTCATGAGAGAGGTCATCGAGGAAAATATACCAAAGAACAACAACAAAAAAACAATAAGAGGGTAGCCGTGGGTTACATGCGAGGTTCTAAAGAAAGAGAAAGACAGAGAGAAAAGCCCGGAAGAAATTAAAGAAATTAAAGAAGGAAGCGAAACATAAACTGGATCCAAGAGTGTATCTAGACTTGAGACTTCAAAGATCAATTAATTAATTGGGCCTATAATGAGTAGGCCCTATACGAGAAACATCTGCAAATTTTGGAGCGGATAGGAAAAACAAGAAAAAGCTTTGAGCAGAAGCTATCGAAGAATTTAGACTGCTGTAGGACAGCAAGAGTTTCTACAATAGGGCATAGTGACAAGAAAGGATTATGTTTGGCATATTGTTGCGAACTTGGGTTCGCTCGTGCTTGTGTAGCGCCTGCTTTATGTGCCTCTCCCCCCCCCGCAGCGCCGATCCTTTATGTTCCACCGCCGACTGTATTGAGTGTATTGGCGGCGTCTCTTTGAAGTCGGTCGCCGCTTGGCCTAGTATTATCGGCTGCGACCGCGGTATGCTTTATGTGCCTCTCCCCCCCGCAGCGCCGATCCTTTATGTTCCACCGCCGACTGTATTGAGTGTATTGGCGGCGTCTCTTTGAAGTCGGTCGCCGCTTGGCCTAGTATTATCGGCTGCGACCGCGGTATGCTTTATGTGCCTCTCCCCCCCGCAGCGCCGATCCTTTATGTTCCACCGCCGACTGTATTGAGTGTATTGGCGGCGTCTCTTTGAAGTCGGTCGCCGCTTGGCCTAGTATTATCGGCTGCGACCGCGGTATGCTTTATGTGCCTCTCCCCCCCGCAGCGCCGATCCTTTATGTTCCACCGCCGACTGTATTGAGTGTATTGGCGGCGTCTCTTTGAAGTCGGTCGCCGCTTGGCCTAGTATTATCGGCTGCGACCGCGGTATGCTTTATGTGCCTCTCCCCCCCGCAGCGCCGATCCTTTATGTTCCACCGCCGGCTGTCTAGCAAGTAATGGTCGTGTCGTCGGCTTCGCTTTATGTGCCCCTCTCCCCCGCGACCGCGAACCCTTTATGTTCCACCGCCATCTCTTTGAAGTTGGTCGCCGGCGTGTATGACCAGTAGTATATATAAGGGAGCCTGTTGCTCTGATGGTCAGTCATCGAGAGGGAGTCATCGAAGAGTCATCGAAGAGTCATCGAAGAGTCATCGAGAGAGAGAGTCATCGAAGAGTCATCGAATCGGCCGTAGTTGAAGTCAGTCATCGAGCCGCTGTCAGTCGTGGTTGTGTACAGTTGATGATAGTCGTGCTGCCGTGTTACAAGAATAAACTGTGTTTCCTCTCTTCATCGTCGTCGTGTGTTTTCCTTGGTGGGCGAATCGGTCGGAAGGGCTGCACTACCTTCGAAATACAACGGAGGCGGACTCGCGCTTCCCTCCTGAAGCGACACGCGGGCATATCTTTGGACTGGCACCCGCTCTCTCGGTTATTTGGCCATCCTGTACGGACCGAGAGGGCAGCCGCTTTGCAGCCGGGGTGTTTCAGGGTGGGTTTTCGCCACACTGGTCCCAGAAGTTGGGGTCTCTGTCGGTTTTCGCCACACTGGTACCCAGCAAGCGGGGTTTTGTGGTCGCTTCTGATCGACATCGCAATTGATCGACGATGGAGGAAGACGAGGAAGTCACTGTCGCCTACTCTGCTGGACGATTCGCCGACCTGCGAATGAACGTCTCCACGCCATTAGCCGAAGGGAGTGTGATGGCAGAGCAACGAACGAACCGGGGCCGACTCATCGAGGAGCTGGGCAGACCGACTAGGACGACCTACCGAGAGACGTCCGACGATCGGGAGACTTCCCTGAGAATGCCAGAGACGACCGGAGGACGGCCGTGGACACGACCGCCTCCGATGAAGCCGGGAAAGTTTGACGGCACGGGATCGCTGGAGTCGTTCCTGGTGCAGTTCGAGGTCTGCGCCCGCCACAACCAATGGACGGCCGCTGACCGGGTCGACTATCTTCGATGCAGCCTGGAGAAAGCTGCCACGCAGCTGCTGTGGGACTTCGGTGCCCGTCCGAACGTCGGCTACGACGAGCTTGTCGAACGTCTTCGGCAAAGGTATGGAACGGAAGGCCAGGCGGAAAGTTTTCGCTCTGATCTTTACTACAGACGCCAGCGTTCGGAGGAGACTCTCAGCGACTTACTGCACGACATTCGCCGCCTTGTCGTGTTGGCGTATCCAGTGCCTTCAAATGAAACTACGGAAATAATCGCCAAGGACGCTTTCCTTGAGGCTCTGCGCGACCGGGACCTGTCACTCAAAGTACGTGAACGGGAGCCCAAGAATTTGGACGAGGCATATCGGACTGCGCTTCGTCTGGACGCCTACCAACGGACGAACGATTCCGACGACCGACGGAGGCCTTCCAACCGCGTGCGGAGTACTCAAGAGACCGATGCGAGTACTCGGATCCAGTCTACGCTCGACCGATTCTTGGAGACGCAGCGCGACGAGCAGAGACGCTGGCAGACGGACATGGAACGACGGATCGACCGCCAGTTCCAGGAGCTGCGGACCCGACCTTCAACCGACGACGATCTGGGGCGCAACGGTCGCCCCGGAAACAGCAACGCCGACGACCAGGACCGGTCGAGACGGAGTGTGACCTGCTACAACTGCAATCGCGCAGGTCACATTAGCCGGAATTGCCGCCAGCCTCGTCGCCCCTTCGACCGCCGGAACGACGTTGAGACTACAGAAACGGAGGCACCGCCGCCTCTTACGAACCATACGACTCGCCCGAGATTGCCGGATCGAGCCAGTAACAACGCCGTCTACATACGAGGGATCATCAACGGACGACAACAGATGTGCTTGATCGACACTGGATCAGAGGTCAGCTTGATCCCGTCTACGATCGTCGAAGGGTTAGCGCTGCAATCTTGCTCTCGTTTTCTGATGGCTGCAAATGGTACTAGCATTAATGTCCTTGGGGAGGTCCGTTTGCCAATTAGGATACGGGACGGGTTTGAGATTTCCACTGTATTTTTGGTTTCTGACCAAATTACCGAGCCCATGCTAGGTATGGATTGGCTGAGGGAACACCGGTGCAGAATTGGCTTTGGGAACGGGGCATTGTTTTTAGGACGTAGACGGGTACCCCTCGTAAAAGGGAACGGGTCTACGTGGTGCCGTAGAGTGATAATTGCTGAAGAGGTTGTAGTGCCTCCTAAATGCCAGAGCGAAGTCTCTGTTAAAACGTTGTACGGGGATCTGACTACTATAGCGCCTGCATGGATGACAGAAGCCCAAGAGATACAGCCAGGGGTGCATCTCGCTCGCGTTGTCGTTGGAGACCGCGCGGATGTTAGTGTTAGAGTAGTTAACCTGAGCGACGAGCCCGTTACGCTGACGAAGGATAGATTCCTAGGAGGACTGCATCCAGTGGAGGTAGAATTAGGTACGGATAAGAGACCTGGAAACGCGCCTGTTAGCGAGATGTCTCCCCGAGACATGTTGATGGCGGATTTGCCGGAGGAAATTCCCTCCGAGGTCCGGGAGCGTTTGGACAAATTGCTGCTCGAATATCAAGACGTATTTTCGGCCAACGACCGAGACTTAGGGAGAACGAATGCCGCTATGCATAGGATCGAGACGGACGAGACGCGCCCGGTTAGACAGCCGCTAAGACGTCATCCCTTACCGCATAGAATAGCTATCGATGGTGAACTCGATAGGACGTTAAATGACAGACTAATTGAACCTGCAGTTAGTAGACATGCCTTTAGCGGAGCTCGGGTGCGAAGGGACAATAACGCTCGTAAATTCTATCGGCAGCAGAGGTTACGGGTTAAGCGAGGACGAGGTGACCGTAAGAGCGCGCGCCTTATTGAACGATACGTGTTACGACGGACGCATCAGACTAATTGGCTGGGGAGGGTGACGGGATTTCGTAAATGGGTTACTATCTGTGGTCGACCCCCCACGCCCTGTCCCTTGATGTTACCGCCCAACGTATGTCCGTGGGAGCGGGTAAGAATAATCGCGGGTGGTCCATTGCCCGTGGGAAAGTGCCTAAAGCAGCCGTCAGAGGGTTTGGGGCGAGGCTTTGCACGGTGTAACTGCTGCCCACCGGAGGAGATGAGCAACAACGTCGCTCGTACGTTTGATTTCCCGCTCGCGACGTACATGACGTCACCAGCTGCCGCAGCTGACAGCGACGAGTAACGATGAGATGGATTTGCTGATTGTGCGTAGAGGTTGGAGTCCCGATTTTAACAGTGTGTAGGAACTCAGTTCAGGTCCGTCGGACGTAGATTCTTGTTGTGTTAAATGTTGTTCCTTGTGGAACCAATTCCTGTAGCTTGGTTGCCCATTGGGCAGATGTTAATGTGTTACGGGCGGAACGTCGCCTCCGCCCGTTTGAGTTCAAGTTTGTTTTGTTGCCTACGGGCATAATTAAGATCGCTGGTGCCTACGGGCTAATTCGTATTATTAGCTATTGACTAAAAGTCGTACGAGTAAAAAAAAAATCTCCGTGGGGGAATTGCTTTTCAGTTGTCCCTTGAAGGACGGATTTCTGTAGCCTCCGGGCATATTCAGATTAATTGTATGATAACAGTGCCAGAGACAGGGTATTGCTGTAGAAACTTTCTTAGCTATAGACTCTTGGTGGGCCCGTTGGCCAATGTTTTCATCGTAATGACTAAAATGAGGACATTTTATTAATCGTAGTGGGTGGGGGATGTTGCGAACTTGGGTTCGCTCGTGCTTGTGTAGCGCCTGCTTTATGTGCCTCTCCCCCCCCGCAGCGCCGATCCTTTATGTTCCACCGCCGACTGTATTGAGTGTATTGGCGGCGTCTCTTTGAAGTCGGTCGCCGCTTGGCCTAGTATTATCGGCTGCGACCGCGGTATGCTTTATGTGCCTCTCCCCCCCGCAGCGCCGATCCTTTATGTTCCACCGCCGACTGTATTGAGTGTATTGGCGGCGTCTCTTTGAAGTCGGTCGCCGCTTGGCCTAGTATTATCGGCTGCGACCGCGGTATGCTTTATGTGCCTCTCCCCCCCGCAGCGCCGATCCTTTATGTTCCACCGCCGACTGTATTGAGTGTATTGGCGGCGTCTCTTTGAAGTCGGTCGCCGCTTGGCCTAGTATTATCGGCTGCGACCGCGGTATGCTTTATGTGCCTCTCCCCCCCGCAGCGCCGATCCTTTATGTTCCACCGCCGACTGTATTGAGTGTATTGGCGGCGTCTCTTTGAAGTCGGTCGCCGCTTGGCCTAGTATTATCGGCTGCGACCGCGGTATGCTTTATGTGCCTCTCCCCCCCGCAGCGCCGATCCTTTATGTTCCACCGCCGGCTGTCTAGCAAGTAATGGTCGTGTCGTCGGCTTCGCTTTATGTGCCCCTCTCCCCCGCGACCGCGAACCCTTTATGTTCCACCGCCATCTCTTTGAAGTTGGTCGCCGGCGTGTATGACCAGTAGTATATATAAGGGAGCCTGTTGCTCTGATGGTCAGTCATCGAGAGGGAGTCATCGAAGAGTCATCGAAGAGTCATCGAAGAGTCATCGAAGAGTCATCGAGAGAGAGAGTCATCGAAGAGTCATCGAATCGGCCGTAGTTGAAGTCAGTCATCGAGCCGCTGTCAGTCGTGGTTGTGTACAGTTGATGATAGTCGTGCTGCCGTGTTACAAGAATAAACTGTGTTTCCTCTCTTCATCGTCGTCGTGTGTTTTCCTTGGTGGGCGAATCGGTCGGAAGGGCTGCACTACCTTCGAAATACAACGGAGGCGGACTCGCGCTTCCCTCCTGAAGCGACACGCGGGCATATCTTTGGACTGGCACCCGCTCTCTCGGTTATTTGGCCATCCTGTACGGACCGAGAGGGCAGCCGCTTTGCAGCCGGGGTGTTTCAGGGTGGGTTTTCGCCACAATATATTAATTTGTTTCTCCTATGCATATGATAGTGTCTGGTATAGAGATCTTGTTTCTGACATGCTGCTTAACTTTGCCGCCATGGCCTTGAAGTTATTCAAGTATACCGCACTATTAAGCATTGCATTAACACTGCTGAAATTTGACTATTTTCTTATCTACAGGGTGGCTCAAAAAAAAACGTACCACCGGGGAAAATGCGATATCTTCGCAGCCGATTGGGGTTTTTCTGCGAAAATTTCACAATTTGAAGGGGAATGAATATACAACAATCCCTGAAAGTTTCATTTGAAACTTTTCATGTTTGCAAAAGTTACAGCTGTTCAAACTTAAAATTTCGTTTTTTCAATTATCCGGAGAATCATGCTCCAATACAAGTGATTTCATTAGGATGTTTGGCAAATTACAACACACACACATTGATGATGATGTCATACGACCTCACTATGAGCTGTAAAGAAGCTGTTTATGAAGCAATCTGCTGGTATTTGGTGATATTTTATAGATTAAGGTCTCAATTGGTGAACCCAAACAATGAACGTCATGGGCAAAGTTTCTGCAAAAGATAAAATGGGAACTCGGACTTTGCATGAACAGAGACTGAGACATCGCGTGATCATAGCAAAATACCCAGTGAAAAGTGGAACCTGAGCACATTGAAGACTATCTGCAAACGGGTTTATGTAACGAAGATCAGATGTCGGAAGAGAGGCAGGAAGTGGTCGCTTGATCTGACGGAAAAAGCGCGATTTTCACGAAATTCGCTTGGTAATCGAAAGGTCAAGTTTGCAAAGCAAATCGTGGTTTCGGCATCAGATATGCCGGCGTGTGTTGCGGCTGCAAGAAAAGACTGCAATTAATCCCATTCAGTAGGTTAGATGTCAAACTCATCATTGAACTCGCTTACCCAGACTCATTGAAGACCAGGTATGCTCTAACATCTGGTTTTATTATGCAGCAGGACAGTGCGCCTGCTTGCTCGCACGGCAAGGTTGATTATGATGGCGCTACCTTATTGACATCAACTGAAGTAAATGCATTGGCAAAGATGATTTACAAACTCGCCAGACCTTAACCCTCTTGTTTATCACGTCTGGGGAGCTATGCTGGAACGCTGCAAGACATTTAATCCCAAGTTGGAGAACATTGGCCAGCTGAAGCAAGTCTTGCTGCTAATGTGGGGTCAGTTGCCGCAGGACCCGACCAACAAGGCCATACTAAGCTTCACAAAAAGAATTTGAGCTTGTGTTAAGGCAGAGAGTGGACACTCTCATTATACCTTACAATAAACTGCAAAACCGAATGCTGAGGTCGTAGGGAAAAGTGATATCATATGACATGGAAATCTACAAGTGACGTAAATTTTCCGCGGATATTTGAAAAAACGAAATTTTAAGTTTGAACAGCTGTAACTTTTGCAAACATGAAAAGTTTCAAATGAAACTTTCAGGGATTGTTGGAAATTCATTCTCCTACAAATTGGGATATTTTCGCAGAAAAAGTTCAATCGGCGGCGAAGATATCGCATTTTCCCCGGTGGTACGTTTTTTTTTGAGCCACCCTGTACATTAGTAATTAGGTCTAAAAATGGGAATATTGTGATATTGTGAGCCACATTTTATGGCACGGCAGGTGAATTTGTTTGGCAATTCCGAAATCTATGAGCTACAAACAAGGGGTCGTCCATAAACGACGTCATGCACTTTAGGGCGATCCCCTTTGACCCCTCGTCACGTTAAAACAAAAGTCATATGATATCTAGCAATGGACCGTCACAAATCGTCATAGATGTGTGACCCTCTCCCCCTCCAGCTATGTGACGTCATTTATGGATGGTCCCCTATGCATTATTCTAACTTTAGAAAATGGAAAAAATCATTAAGGTTGAAAATACCTTGTGGTCCTTAATTACGCTTCACAAAATGTTCATATGCTGACAATGCGTTTCACTCATATTATATAGTTCACTGACTTTTTGTGGTAGGCCTATATTTGACCATGTTTTTAGGGTTCCGCGCTTTGTTCGAATGTGGCCTTCTGTATTAGCACTTTGTCACAAACTGACCTTGCTGCGTCTGTAAGACTGTAACAACTTTGACTGCATGCTTGTGGCAATGGTATTTTTCAAGATCTAACATACTGCCAATTTTAATGGATTCCTGAAGGTCATTTTTCTTCAACTTGCAAGTTATTGGAGGTTCAAGTCTGGAAAAATCCAGCCAGTTAACTGGAGCACAGTAGACAGTGGCTTCTAAATTCAGTTTTGGGATTGTGAATGTTCTAGTATAACTTGAAACGCTAATAGACAGCGATCAGTTTCCCTTGTTATTTTAATTCTTCTGGCTACCAGTTCTGCATGTGTTTTTCTTCAATCATTATATTCACCTAAGCATTTTCTGGGCAACCATAGTAGCCATTCTTTTGAATAAATTCATCAAACACATTTCTCTCTAGGTGTGGTAGGGAGCTTGATAAAAATAATGATGAACAAAATATAATATATGTCGCAACGTCAACTCATTGAAATGGAACATGCAGATGAACCACTGTCTTGCATGTAACTCCAGCTTTCTTATTCCATTGTTCCAGCCATGCATTCTTGTATTTACCGCCGTTCCATCACAACTAATAGCTATCATTGAACTGAAAGAAATATCATTGGAGCACCGACTGCATTGCAGAAACTATATCTGTCACATTCCCTTGACAAAGCTGGAGTGACTGGTGTAGCGAGAGCATGTTTCTCCTTCAAATCGCATATAAACATTAATGATTCTGACGCTGTGGAATCGGAGTCAACTGTATCACCGCTGGAATAATTGTCCGGTGTATCATCTATACTTTACAATTACACAGTCCTTGAGATTTATTATACTTCTTATAATAATTCTCTTTTCTCATAATTATTCTCTTTTTTCTCTTTCTTTTCTGTCTGTATTTCCATGACCAGCGTTCTCTTGTTTGCACAGTGCGTTTTTTGCCATGGTTTGCAGTCGCGAAAGTAGACTAAACTTCAGGTGCTCGGCGGCAAAGTTAGATGCAATAAATTTGATGCAATATTTCTTCAGTTCTTTCATTTAGGACCTGGAGCAACCTTTTAAGTTATGCCAAAGTTCATTTAAAAAAACAACATATTTCTTGCTATACCCTATTCTACAACTATACCGGTAATTTTCTGTTAGAATCAAGTAGAAGAGAAAAGGGAGCAGTCCCTTTGAAAAAGGAAGATGAGAAATTATTGTGGATGAATTGGTAGCTACTGAAGTTAGACCTGGTATTGACTTTGATCAGCTATTTTGACCCAACTTGACCATAAAGTGGCTTGGGGTCGACGAATTGGTAGGCAAACAGCCAGCTTCCGATTTGTAGTCAACTTCTGGCATGATAATATAACTATTAGCCTATACTAGCGCACGGACAAACTAAAATGCAAGAAGTCTAGCCTATTTTGCTTGCCATGCATTAATTTCATATAGGACCGTCACCTACTACTGAGTAATGTGACCTCAACAGTAGGCTCCCAGTTCATTGATTTGCTTGCATGGGCGGAGTTTGGTTTCTGTTCTTGGAGGGGCTAAATTTGTTGACGAGCGGCGCCAAAAAATATTTTCTCGGGCCCAAAAAAGTTTGTGACCTTTTTTAGTCCTCGGTCAGAAATCTCGGCCAAAAATACAAATGTTCACGACCAAAAGTTGATGATTTTTTTAGTCATATGTAAGTTTCGCGTTTGTGAAAAGAACCATTTTCCGAACAAATTTTTGAGTCTGCGCCTTCTTGATGGGGAGGCCTAAGTCCGAGAAAAGATACCATTTAGGCCTACACGGTAAAAAAATTTCTCTGGGTCTTCTTGGGGGGCATAGCCCCTGATAAACACCGCCTATGTTTGCTCGCGTTCGTGTCTTGATAAAGTAAATAACTAGATTGTGTGCTATTATTTTATTAACCCTCAGGCTACCAAGCTTTTTTTGTAACACTGACTACCAAGAGGGGGTGGTTACCACCCCCCCTGGATTTTGGGTTTGGTTTGAGATATCATAACTTGTAATACACCGTTTGATTCAGCATTCATTTCTGCACAAAATGGTATATTTAGGTTTAGAAAATATGAATGCCCCTCGAAATTATGAATTTTTTACCATGGGTACCCGTAGATTCCACAAAATGTATACTTACGCATAGGGAATATATTAGATTCTGTGTGTTTTATACATGATTTATATATAAAAAGTAGTTTACATATAATAAAGTCCAATATTCAACTACAAAAACTAGTATTAAGTCTGTTTTATGTTCAATCAAAACAAAAAAACATGTTTTAGCCGCTGAAAAACGTTTACGCAGACATATCGGCTTGCGTTGTAAAAAAAACCCAGCATTTACACACATTTTAATTGATTTTGAGCACTTCCGGTCATCAAAAGACAAATTATTTGGTATCAGAAAATAGCCCTAAATGCCCTCTACAGAATGGCATAATTTATTTCTATTAAAAATTAAATTATGGATAAGTTATAATAGAAAAACATGAACATTTTATGAAAATAAAACACCTTTATATATATTTTAATTTATTTTGAGCACTTCAGGTTGTCAAAAGACAACTCAGTGAGCATGGAAATGTAGCCCCACATTCCCTCTATAGAGTGGTATAATTA
Organism: Lumbricus terrestris; assembly: GCA_949752735.1. NCBI lineage: Eukaryota > Metazoa > Annelida > Clitellata > Crassiclitellata > Lumbricidae > Lumbricus > Lumbricus terrestris. Next base: position 22,613,846 of record OX457037.1, on the reverse strand, counting down.
GTGTCTCTTAATATTAAAGGGTGGAAAAGTTACAGACGATTTTCTAGAGGGGGGTGGTATCCACCCCTCTGGTACCTTGGGTATATTGGGTGTAACTTTTGAACGGTAGGGGGCATCATCAAAAATTTTGGCTCAATATGTGTCCCAATGAACCCTCTACAGCTACCTATTTTTTCAAAATTTTATTCCAGACGGAACGCGTTTGATTTGCGAAAAACCTAGGGGGGGGTGGCAACCACCCCCATGGTAGCCCGAGGGTTAACACTTCAGTTCGCCATTTTCATGAAACGTACGTTTAATGTTTTAGCATACAATAACAAACCATTATGTATAGATCGGTAAACGACATTCGGCACGAAACCGAAAGCCAGCCTCGATAATACAGAATGATTTCACAGCCTTCGTACGCGGTTGACCTGGAAATAGTGCCTAAGCCTATATGTATATTGCATAGCCTATGCCTCGTTCATTCGTGTAAGCAAACCTGCTTATTGCTTGAACACACTAAGCAAACCTGCTTAAATGCTGTCCTGGCCTCACGATCATTGGTTTGAAGTGAAAATTTTATATTTTGTTTATGTCAAAAGCCGGTTTAAGTCGGCTTGTGGACAAGCCAACTTCAAGTGATTTATCTGTACAAAATTAGACTTAGGGTCAGTTGTTGTATGCAGAAACGACTCGACTTGGGATGACCAAGTCATCTGGGCTTGACTCATTGGAGTCAACTCACAGTCTCACAGGTCTAACTGAAATAGGCTACTGAATAAAATAATGTTTAGATTTGAGTATCTTCCCTGAGCCCAACCAAACAACTCTGGACACTGGTGATAAAGGATTAACGCAGGTAATGTTTAGACTGGGCTACTAGGGAAAATGTGGTTAAACAGCTAAAAGCAGTTCAGATAAAAATATGATGGTAGTACGTTCGAAAATGTCGTCCTGTCACAAACTGTAGGCTATCCGTGTAAGCATGTGTATATGCATGTATACATGCATGCACTGTTCGTTTATCTACATGTAATCGAGTCAACAAACCGCAGCCCCGTTGCTTAGCCTTATAGCGAACATGCACAATATTGAACTGAACAACTCTAGACAGGCTATTTATTACAGTAAAATTAGCATAATGGGACTTTAAAATCTGCGCTATGGCGATGACTCTGCTGTTGTTGTGATTATAATAGAGTCATACCCGGATGTATCTCGTACTTGTAAGCACATGCCTGCATACACATAGGCCTACGTACTTGTATATGCAGACTTACAGTCTTACGCGGATACAAAAGCTTCTGACAAGACGCCACTACAATAGAACGTAGGCTATAGGTCCACTATGAACTCATAATTATTTTACCTGAGCTGCTTTTTTCTCTGTGACCATTTTCGGCGCATAAATACGCTCCTATGGTGCATGCGATGGCATGTATAAATCATGAAGCCATACACAGTGTATCACTGAAAATGTGTCATTGTTATTGCCCCTATAACTTGCCGTTGGTGAAGGAAGTCAATAATTTACTGATGCTATGTCTTGGACACGTCCATCTGTTTTGCTACGGTATGTAAAGTAATACTATTGTATAGCGCAAGACCTGGTCTGCTCTCTGCTCTGTGTCAGTAAGCGACGGATTAGGTCTGTTCGTTCACATACGCCTCTCGGATTCCATTCTAAGATCACTAAGTCACTAGCATTAGGGGCCGTCCATAAAGTACGTTACGCTCCATGGGGGAGGGGGTGTAAGAAAGTGTGACAGTTTGTGACAGGGGGAGGGGTCAGGCCATGTGTGACGTCACACATTTATTTTTTTAAATTTTATTTCTAATTTATTTTTTTATTTTTTTAGTAGAATTTAATAGCTTTAAAAATAATTTTCTGAAAGTTTGTGAAACATTTGAATTAGTTTTATGTCAAAATAGCATGAAATGCGTATCTCCTGAATGTGTTGTTCACGATTCCTCTCGCTAGGAGCGCTAGTATGCTGTTGCGAAGCCTTGTTTTATGTATAGCCTTGCTTTCGTCATGCCGGAAGTATTATTATTTCTATGTTGTCCGCTGCATTAATTATGTCACTGAGCAACAAATTCGGAATTTAATTTTTATATATTTATATAATTTAATCATTATTATCATGAACTTATAAACAATTATATCACGTCATTCTTTAAAATATGATACCATTGAAGCCACTGTAGGTCCTATTATCTAATAAATACCCACTTTCATTTGTCATCGTATATTAAAACAAAATTACACCTCGCTTAAAGTTGAAATTTTTTATTTTAATACAGTTTAATAGTGAAGTGTGTTTTAGATTAAATCTTAATGAGGTGTTAATTAAAAAACAATTTGTTCGAAAGTGTGACGTACTTTAAGGGGGGGTCCGAGATTTGTGACAGTTTTTGACAGGGGAGGGGGCTAAAATGGTCAAAAATGGCGTTACGTACTTTAGGGACGGCCCCTTAGTAATTTTGTTAACCTGTAGTAAGAGTTGCATGATAAGACAACTCATAAATGCCAAACGCATGTCTTCGAAATTATACCACATTTGAAATTCTGCTCTTAATTCTGACGAATATTTTGAAGACATTTGCTACACGTATTGCTACTTTCATATCGACCGTCGTGGATACTGCAACTGCAAATAAAAGAACTTGACTTGAGTACACTACAATGCGGTACACTAAGTCTCACTGTTTCTCTTTCACAGACAATAATTCACAGGCTTATTTCCAGAACCTGTAAAGTCCACTCAACATGTAGCCTAACTGAGATAAACAAGTTTTTCTGTAAAGTCAGTAGGCCTACTATTCACTGCAATATGCTTTTTTCGAAAATTGTGCTTTGTTACCATTGTAACTGACTTACAAATATTTTCGCTCATGACGAAAGTAGATATCACGTGACCTTCAAAACATCATGCCATTGGATGTAGCACAAAACAGGTTTTGGAAACAAAACCAGGTATGACTTAACCGCTTATGGAAACAACATCAAACTTTACCAGGCCGCTGGATGATAATTATTGTCCTGACCGTAAGCTCATTCTGAAACACGTGTTTACAAATTACCATACGAAGATAAGTCTGGAGAAAGCAGAGTATAGGCTACGCCTGTCAGTTCAAAAATACTGCTGTTACTGTACATTCTACGATCGACGTAATACACTCCAAATCGACCATTTCTAATAGACAGAGGTCGATCAATTAGGCATCACATGTATTTAATTACCTGTCATGTATTAGCGTCTCATGGTTCAGGCGTGTGTTACGAGCACGTATACCATAGAAGTTAATTAGGTTAGTTAAGTTTTGTTTTTCATTTTGTGTTTTCTACTTGAAGCTTCTGTCATCTACAAGTGTTTTCTCCACAGATTTATAGGTCCCCTTTTAGCGGGACTCTATGACGAAAAAATATGCTGTTGATTGTTGTTATATAGATAAGGTCATACTGTAGCGACGTATAACTAAGCTACGGGTCGCTAATATTATTTTATTTAATTTTTGATCGATTATGGGGTTTCAGGGATCTGATATATTTGTTTTATTTCTGTATTTTTGAGCTGCCTTGTGTGACCTATATTTTAATGTTGATTTGCGCTTGACACGGGTCACAGCGACCGCTGACGTAGGCAGCAGTCGTTGCTGTTCCATTAATTGGTATATGTTCACACGCTCTCAGCGATCGTCGGTCGCTGTCTTCAAAGGCCGCGCCGCTTGCAGTCGATGAGGGTAATTAAACTTTCGCACGCTCTCTGAGGTGGTCTGATGATCAGAGTGAGCGAGGAATACAGCCAGCCAGACAAGCACAGGCAGGGACACGGATTGAGAAGGAAACACCGTTGGCGTGTGGGTCTGTGTACGTGTGTTTTCTCAAGGTTGAACTGGTGCATTTGATGCCTACGTGATCAGCGGCAGATGGCGCCTTTCAGAAGGAGAGATAGAAGGAGAAAGATAGTGAGCTACAGACAGACGCAGAGATACACAGGAGAGGACGCACGTGGCAGCTGATTCTTGCCGCCTTGAAGCAGCTGCGTTGCTGCTGGGTTTGCGCGCGCGGCTCGCTTGCTGGTCATGCGCAGAAAGGGGGACGCTCTCCTTGTCAGGCAGTAATAAAAGAGCAGCGCAACGCTGAGAGGCTCAGTTGCGCATAGGATCTCAGGGCGGTCGGATGTATAGTGAGTTGCGCACAGGATCTCAGGGCGGTCGGATGTATTGCGGCGGTTGGTAGTTTTAGGCTCGATCAAGTTGGTGAAGTATGGCCAGGATAAGCGCCTGCTTGCACTAGTTGCGCATACACGGATTCTGTCGGCGATTCATTCTCTCTCGACATGGAGTCGATTAAATAAAAGAGTTTGTTTGTTGCGAGAAATACATCAGCGTCGCTGCAAGTTTTGTCTTCGCTCTCGCTTCGGATATATTCCTGGATTACTAATTCAAGGCCTCTCTTCGCCCTGTCACACGGAGTGATTTATCGTGGGCTTCGAATCGTCAGCGTTCTGAAATTGTGTTGCGAAGCGGTTGTTCGTATGGTTGCCTAAGGGCGTCTTTCTCAAACGGCTTGGATAAATAGCCGAAATTGTTGTTCATTGCGAGAAATCAGCATCGGATTTAGCTGATCTTTTCGGGCGTTTCAAACTCGACGCCTTTCTGTGTGTGTCGTCGCATCTCTTGGATATCGTCTTCGTCGCTGTTCTTCGCACACGATCGGCTTTGTCCCTTGTCTTCGGACATAAGGTACGCTTTATTGGGGAATTAATACGATCGGTTATTAAGACATTTTGGGCTGAACTGAAATTGGCTGTGGGACTTGAGAGTCAATCGGGATTTAATTTAGGCATACTCCGGTTGATAGGTGTTTGCATTGAATTGTTGCATTTGATTTTCATTGAATGTCTTTACAAAGGATAGGAACTGATAATTGAACTTACTGACTTTTATGTTTGATTGCTTTGAACATAATTGATGTCAATTGAAGATCCAATTGATTGGGAATAATAAGAAATATTAATTAAACTTCTGACTTTGATTATTGATGGCTTTGAATGTAACGGATGTGGATTGAATGCTTGATTTGTTAATAAGAACAACTACTTCGTTCACTGCTAGCGATATTGACTGTGAGCTATAAAGATAGGAGTCATTTCTATAGCGCTATGGAGGAGTCTAGGCCAGTCACTCCCGCTCAGCCTTCTAGGCCCCCTTCTTCTATGGAGATATTGCTCGAGGCAATACAAACTAATGCTCGGTTCACTCATGAAGCAATACAAACTAATGCTCGGTCCACTCATGAAGCAATACAGACTAACGCTAAGTCTTCACAAGAGGCTATGCAAGCGCATGCTAAGTCAACTCATGATGCTATGACTTCTATACAGTCGTCTTTGCAACTGAATGCCAGAGAGACGCAAGAGGCGATTGCCACGGTGGAGTTTAATGTCCTGGCCGTGCAATCAAATGTTGGCGATGCTATTTCCTCAGTGCAATCGAATGTAAGAGAGGAGATCTCGGCTGTAAGAGATAACGTCAGGGAAGCGCTGACGGAAGTTGTATCACGATTAGAAAGGCTAGAGGCATCGCCGGTACCCAAGCCTGCTGTGGATTTGAACCCTGGTTACTTCACCGCTATTACCACTGCGGACGCGCCATACCACTCGACCATCGGCCTGGAGGAAACTTTGGGTGCTAGGCCTAAAGATTTCACGCAACCTGGGATATTGCGGAGAAGTGATAGATTGGCTGGTAGGCCGCCAATTTCATATAGGGAGTACGGTAGTCGAAAAGACTGGCCGCCTTTCCAGGGTTGGGATTCGAACCCAGAAGTCACCTCCTCCTGTCCTCCCTCTATCTCTAGAGCTTATCCACAGCAGCACGCGGCCATATCGAGCGAGGATCCGGAAGTGGCGACTCCGGGGAGGCCGATAGGGGCGGGCGTTACAATTGGTCCCAGCCAGTGGGGTCAAATTAGTTCTAGAGATTTTGGTGATGATAGGTTAGAAGAGGAAACTGACTATGCTAGAACAGGCGAAATGGCAATTTCTTTTGAAAGAAGGAAGGAAAGGGAATTTGCTGATATTGTGGATATAATGTCTGATGATGGTAGTGTAGACGTTGAGATCAGCAAGATAATGGAATCTAGACCTAAAACTGTTAAAATAATTGATAACAGAATGCATGCAGCACGGCAACCGGAGTTTAGAAATTTGGAAATAAATAAACCGATCGCTAATAAATTGTCACGGGAGGGGGGTGATAAGGTCAATCCAGTTCCTTTTGCCTCTTCGTCGCCTTCCCACGGTGCATATTCTCGACTTGATCCGCAATGGAGGATGCAAGAACCGCCTGCGTTCGTCGATCAACAAAGAGCGGAAACGGCGCAGCACCGGATCGACAGCCGGCAACCAACGTCGGGAATGCCGACCTCAATGCCCGACGGTGCTTTCCACGGTCGTGCAACTTCGACCATGGTTGGTCGAGACTACGCTCGACCCGACCTTCCTCCTGGACCAGCGGCGATGGCAACGGTCGACTGGATGCAACCATACGCTCGTCCCGACCATTCAAACATGCCGTGGAGGTATGCTCCGACCTACACTCCGAGCGCTTTCTACGGTAGCAGCGACAACCGGGTTTGGGTTGACCCGCTTCGCTGTCTCGACCCGCTTCGACCAAGCGACGCCGTCTTTCCTCGGTGGCCAACGGTCGTGGAATCGGCGAGGATGAGTTCATGCCTCGGCGCGCAAAGCTTCGGATTTAGCCGTGATGCCGAACTACCGCGATGTCAGGCGGTAATGAAGTCGACACCTCTGGAGAGAAATGAAACGACGGCCGATAATAAAGCGACGTCTGCGGTTGGTGAAACGAAAGCACTGGCGGCTACCAACGTTTCGGTCGGTCCTATCAAAATTGTCCCGACGACCACCGTCGCAACGCAAACGACCGGCGACTGGGGGCTACCGTCGATCAGTTCAAAGGGAACAGTCAAGGAACTTGAACCGACCGCGTCTGCAACAGCTAAAGAGGGCGAGGCCAAACAGTCATCGACTTCTCCTCCTAAGCCAACACAATTCCTGAAACTCGGGTCTTTTAGCGGAAAGACGGACGTTGAAACATTCTTACGAAAATTCTCCGTGTGCGCCAGGAATAACAGATGGACGGACGAGGAGAGATTGAACCAATTAGTAGTCTCATTGGTTGAACCGGCGACTCATTTGCTGAGCGAGTCGAACGCAGATAGCCTGGACACTTGGACGGCTTTGGTCCAGCGACTTCGTGAACGATACGGCAACGCTGAACAACAAGCCCTGTTCCAAACGCAGCTAAGCACCAGGAAACAGAAAGTCGACGAGGATATGGGCGTCCTGGTGGACGACATCCGACGTCTCTCCACGCGAGCCTATCCGGGTTCCTCGACGGCTCACAGCGAAGCAATTGCTGTTCGGGCATTCTTGGATGCCCTGAGAGATAGAACGCTTGCTCTGAAAATCCGAGAGCGAGAACCGAAATCCCTCGACGAAGCCTACAAGGTAGCGATGCGATTGGACGGCTACCAGAAAGCGGAAGCCGGCGGCCATGAACAACAAGACCGACGACATGGACGAATCAACGCGATTACAGAGGAAGAAGATTCGAAAGTAAAGGATCTGGAACGGCAGATGGAGCGAATGAGGAGACAAGTGGAGCGACTAGAGAAGGAGCGACAATCCGTTTCGGCGCCACAATACAGAGACAACAATCGCGGGCCGTGGAGAGGTCAGAACGGGTCAACAAGAAATGAATGGTCGAATAACAATGGAAGTTATGGACGGGGAACTCCGCGATGTTTCCTGTGTCATCGGCTCGGTCATTTGAGCTCGGCGTGCAGACTTCGGCCATATGTGGAAACAGAAACGGAAGCAGGACCTTCCGCGCGCCGATGCTTCGAGTGTTCTGCGACGGACCACATAGCGCGCCTCTGCCCTCTTCGACAACAGCAGCAGGCTCCACCTAGCGACAACCTTGGACAACCTGTGGGCGATAACCACGACAACCCCAGCGTTGGTCGTGTGTTCGCTGTTCGGTCCGCTCCAGCGTCGAGCAGGGACCAGCGGAACGGGCAGAACCAGGAGCGTCGGTCGCGGAGGTCGCCATCATCGTCGAGGAGGCGAGACAGTGGTCGGAACTCACCAAGAGAGGAACGACGCTGTTTCTACTGTGACGACAGTTCGCACCTTTTGAGGAGCTGTCCGCTTCGCAATGGACCCCCTGAGGACCGGATCTGGAGGATGCTGGGAGAACCGACCGGACTTCGTCCGCCTGAAAACTTGACGTCGGCTGGGTAACTCTGTTAAATGACCGCTTAATTTGCGGCCATTATGAATGCAGAAGCATCTGTAACTGTTTTATTTTGATTTTGATGAATACATTTTTTACTTTACATGTGGAAGGCTTTACATGTGTGTGTTACCATGTAAATAACTGTTTTCTTGCATCGTATGTTGTGCATTCATAAGTATTGCATAATAATAATATTTGTATTGCATTGCCGACTGTCTGATTAATGTTCGCAATGGTGATATATATTAGTATTGTATTGCATTTGCAATGAAGCGATGGACGATTTTATTATTGCCTTGCTATAGACAGAATTTGGACTGTCATTGCTCTTGCATTGCGCTATATAAATATTGGTTTTACCTATTGATGTATATATAAGGTTGCCTATTTTAGTTAAGGCCATTGATGACGATTATGTGACCTTGAACTTAGACTTGTAGTGGAATTAGCCATGATGATGTGATTATGTGATATTATGACCTGCGTTAAAATAGTAGGCCTATGTCTTTAAGAAGTAATTGTGAGATAACGCTCAAAGTCGAAATCTGCATTAGGCCTATGTCCCGCTCTATCTATAACATGATTAATTAAAAATAATTTTAAGGGATTTGCACAGCTAAATTTTAATGCTTCTAAGTTCCGTGTATAGTGTTCTTATATGCGTAACTATTGTCAACGCATATATAATTATTATATATATAATATTAATTGTATGGATGTTTTTTAATTAACTTCAGTGAGGCGCTCTATAAATGTTCTATAATAGTCCCTTATTGTTCTTCAGCGCCTTAATGCATTACCGAGGTTTTGAGTTTAACAGCGGTGAAATTAATATACATAGCTGCTCTTTGATTAATAGTCCTGCATAGGCCTACATGTTTTGGTTGCAGTACGAATTATTTAGATTGCAGTTGATAGACGCAGGATATAAATATATTTAGTTTAATTTGATAGGCCTACTTTAATGATTGGCCCATGTACTGTGTGCATCAGCGTTGCTGTTTGAGGCCTAATTTTAATAGTAGCCATGCTCTTGCGATACACAATTTGGTCTTATAATTTTGCAGTGTAGACTATGGTTAAACTGCGGGGCCTAATAAAATTAACTAGGGCCAGGTATATATATAGGAGCTCTATCTGCGCAGGAATAATGTTGGCCGATATAATTTGACATTTGATTTGCAATACGCGTAGATTTGCCATGCCGGGTTTTATTAATATTAATTTAGTAAAGGATTTGCTACGATTTATTGATTGACCTAATTTTGGATTCGTAGAAATAGGCCTAACTTTGTGCACGGACAGGGTGACGTCGGTCGTCGTATGATGCACTTTGGCCTACATGATGGTTTGTTGCCTAATTCCCACGGGATTTTAAGAGACGCACGCTGTAGATGCATAGCGTGGGAGAATAGTGAGCGGCGATTAATTAGCAATCGTGTTTCCCAGGCGCGTGGGTGGTCCCGTTAGTCTCCGCTGCATCACTGATAGAATGAAGGAAAGATAATAGGCCTTGATGCTATGCAATGATGCATAAGGATTTATAGTAGACTAAAGTGGCCTAACTGTTGATTTGCGCTTTAGACTAAGATCTCATATTAAAATCATGATAATCCTTTTAGGCCTAGGATTTTTACGATTATACAATGTGACTGTTTTGTAACGTTAATTGCAATAATATGTTACGTTAGCCTATGTTTAAATGGCCTATTTTAATTCTATGCATAATCGGTTGCATTTTTAATAATTAAGTAGGCCTACTGAAAGATGTTGGGAAGGGAGCGGCTTATTAAGCTGAAGTTAGGCTTGGTCTCTTACGGTAAGCTTTGATGGAAGCCTACGGACAGTTACAATAATCATAAGCTATGTAGAGACTTTAGCTGTGTGCGCAGTCTCAGGTAATTTGCTATGATAGCACTGTTCTTATTAGATGTTGAGGTTAATGGGATTAGAGACTTAGGTTTAACTGCTCAGAGTGTCTTTAAATGTAGACTTATGCCTACAGTGAAACGCCTAAAAGAGTCTCGATGATAAATGCCATGTGTGGCCTATTTGTGGCTGTCCCGTGGGTTCTTAAGTCAATGCTTGCCGTGGAGGACTTTGTGCTTAACTAAACTCAAGGAGACCTATATATAGAATTGCTTTTGAGCTTTACTGAACTATTAGCGATGGAGCTATATAATTATAATAATAATAAATGTTTCTTTCGCTTGAACTGACATTTAACGCTAAAATGTGAACTTTCTGATGCTTACGTTGAGGACTGTTCGTTGCATATATTTTTAATTCTTGCATTTGAATCATTGATGTAAAAATTGGAGTATGGCCTTACTAACATTTCAGGATCCATTTTTCCAATTAAAAGGATCCTGAAATCAGGGAGGGCCGAGAATAGTGTAGCGACGTATAACTAAGCTACGGGTCGCTAATATTATTTTATTTAATTTTTGATCGATTATGGGGTTTCAGGGATCTGATATATTTGTTTTATTTCTGTATTTTTGAGCTGCCTTGTGTGACCTATATTTTAATGTTGATTTGCGCTTGACACGGGTCACAGCGACCGCTGACGTAGGCAGCAGTCGTTGCTGTTCCATTAATTGGTATATGTTCACACGCTCTCAGCGATCGTCGGTCGCTGTCTTCAAAGGCCGCGCCGCTTGCAGTCGATGAGGGTAATTAAACTTTCGCACGCTCTCTGAGGTGGTCTGATGATCAGAGTGAGCGAGGAATACAGCCAGCCAGACAAGCACAGGCAGGGACACGGATTGAGAAGGAAACACCGTTGGCGTGTGGGTCTGTGTACGTGTGTTTTCTCAAGGTTGAACTGGTGCATTTGATGCCTACGTGATCAGCGGCAGATGGCGCCTTTCAGAAGGAGAGATAGAAGGAGAAAGATAGTGAGCTACAGACAGACGCAGAGATACACAGGAGAGGACGCACGTGGCAGCTGATTCTTGCCGCCTTGAAGCAGCTGCGTTGCTGCTGGGTTTGCGCGCGCGGCTCGCTTGCTGGTCATGCGCAGAAAGGGGGACGCTCTCCTTGTCAGGCAGTAATAAAAGAGCAGCGCAACGCTGAGAGGCTCAGTTGCGCATAGGATCTCAGGGCGGTCGGATGTATAGTGAGTTGCGCACAGGATCTCAGGGCGGTCGGATGTATTGCGGCGGTTGGTAGTTTTAGGCTCGATCAAGTTGGTGAAGTATGGCCAGGATAAGCGCCTGCTTGCACTAGTTGCGCATACACGGATTCTGTCGGCGATTCATTCTCTCTCGACATGGAGTCGATTAAATAAAAGAGTTTGTTTGTTGCGAGAAATACATCAGCGTCGCTGCAAGTTTTGTCTTCGCTCTCGCTTCGGATATATTCCTGGATTACTAATTCAAGGCCTCTCTTCGCCCTGTCACACGGAGTGATTTATCGTGGGCTTCGAATCGTCAGCGTTCTGAAATTGTGTTGCGAAGCGGTTGTTCGTATGGTTGCCTAAGGGCGTCTTTCTCAAACGGCTTGGATAAATAGCCGAAATTGTTGTTCATTGCGAGAAATCAGCATCGGATTTAGCTGATCTTTTCGGGCGTTTCAAACTCGACGCCTTTCTGTGTGTGTCGTCGCATCTCTTGGATATCGTCTTCGTCGCTGTTCTTCGCACACGATCGGCTTTGTCCCTTGTCTTCGGACATAAGGTACGCTTTATTGGGGAATTAATACGATCGGTTATTAAGACATTTTGGGCTGAACTGAAATTGGCTGTGGGACTTGAGAGTCAATCGGGATTTAATTTAGGCATACTCCGGTTGATAGGTGTTTGCATTGAATTGTTGCATTTGATTTTCATTGAATGTCTTTACAAAGGATAGGAACTGATAATTGAACTTACTGACTTTTATGTTTGATTGCTTTGAACATAATTGATGTCAATTGAAGATCCAATTGATTGGGAATAATAAGAAATATTAATTAAACTTCTGACTTTGATTATTGATGGCTTTGAATGTAACGGATGTGGATTGAATGCTTGATTTGTTAATAAGAACAACTACTTCGTTCACTGCTAGCGATATTGACTGTGAGCTATAAAGATAGGAGTCATTTCTATAGCGCTATGGAGGAGTCTAGGCCAGCCACTCCCGCTCAGCCTTCTAGGCCCCCTTCTTCTATGGAGATATTGCTCGAGGCAATACAAACTAATGCTCGGTTCACTCATGAAGCAATACAAACTAATGCTCGGTCCACTCATGAAGCAATACAGACTAACGCTAAGTCTTCACAAGAGGCTATGCAAGCGCATGCTAAGTCAACTCATGATGCTATGACTTCTATACAGTCGTCTTTGCAACTGAATGCCAGAGAGACGCAAGAGGCGATTGCCACGGTGGAGTTTAATGTCCTGGCCGTGCAATCAAATGTTGGCGATGCTATTTCCTCAGTGCAATCGAATGTAAGAGAGGAGATCTCGGCTGTAAGAGATAACGTCAGGGAAGCGCTGACGGAAGTTGTATCACGATTAGAAAGGCTAGAGGCATCGCCGGTACCCAAGCCTGCTGTGGATTTGAACCCTGGTTACTTCACCGCTATTACCACTGCGGACGCGCCATACCACTCGACCATCGGCCTGGAGGAAACTTTGGGTGCTAGGCCTAAAGATTTCACGCAACCTGGGATATTGCGGAGAAGTGATAGATTGGCTGGTAGGCCGCCAATTTCATATAGGGAGTACGGTAGTCGAAAAGACTGGCCGCCTTTCCAGGGTTGGGATTCGAACCCAGAAGTCACCTCCTCCTGTCCTCCCTCTATCTCTAGAGCTTATCCACAGCAGCACGCGGCCATATCGAGCGAGGATCCGGAAGTGGCGACTCCGGGGAGGCCGATAGGGGCGGGCGTTACAATACGGTGGACTCATACCTTGATTTATGCATGCATACGTAGGCCTATATTCATAGGCTACTTGCAAGGATACAAAATAATTGCGACGAGACGATACTACAGTAAAACGTTCTACCCTTATATTTTACTTGAACGTCTTCTTTCATCTGACGCAAGAGCTATGACCATTTCGAGTGCACACGTGTAAAGAAGTTATTTTGGCACATGAAATGGCTTCGATGAATTATATAGTCATAACAGCGTATAAATGATTAAGTGCCATTTTATTGCCCCGGTTATATTTACCATTGCGGTAGGCAGTGCCGGCGCTAGCAACCCCCCCCAAACCCCCGGCCGGGGGGCCCCGAGTTTGAAAGGGGCCCCCAAATTTAGCTGGTCATTATGCCTATTTGTGACTGTACAGATCCGGTCTGGTGCATGCCTCAACTAACCATATGACACTGCCGTAGCAGACCTAATGCAAATATCATAGCCTATCATACTGATTTTGGGCATAAGTATAAAGCAATTTAAACTAACTCAGGCAATTTCGTCCACTTTCTCAAACACAACGTTTATAAATGGTAACTTATTCTAATTGCTAATTGGATGAGGCCTCAAAATAAAACCTGCGTGAGGCCCAAACATTAAAGCCTGTGTAGGGTCCCAGATGTCCTTGGTGTGTGTCTGATCTCAAGTTTTGCAAGGGGCTTCAAATGTAGGCCTAGCTGTAATTTTACCTTTCATGACTGTTCAATCCTGAAACCATGCACCGAATTATGTTTTAACGCAAAGCATACAAGATAATATTAGGCAAACCAATAAAGAATTGTCCTTCAACCAAAGAGGAGACTTTGGGGGGTGTGGACAGGGGCATGGCCCCACAGTTTGTGGTTGGGACGGAATCCTTGTATCCCCAATATTTCAGAAATATTTCATAAGTATCATCCACTACCCATGAATAATGATCAATTTTGTTAAGATGACAGCCTATAAATGCTACCATTACAGTTATCAAATCGGACAAATTTGAACAATGGAGATTGGAGAGGGACACTCTGAAGTCCTAAACCACGACTGAAAAGCATTGAAAACTGAGCAATTTTTGTAAAGATGACAGCTTAAAATCTCTACCATTACAGCATGGAAATTCCAAAAAAATTAACAATTGAGAGAGGACATTTATTCAAGTCTTACACCATGTCTTTCTGCACTTATTTTATGAGAAATTTTGCTGAGATGACAGCTCAAGGTATGGGGGGCCTTAAGGGTTTTTGGGGGGGGCCTCCGGTACCCTAGCGCCGGCACTGGCGGTAGGCTAAAGGAATAGCCTACGAAGCGCAGCAATATGTTTTGAAACTGAAGATGGAACTCTTTTTACGGTATACAATGTAGGCATACATTGATGCGTGGCTTTTCCTTGTCAGTTCAAAGGCACATGCCTTGTCTGTGACATAAGATAATTATAAGGGATATTGTTTGCAAAAGTCAAAGAACTTATATAATGCACCTCAAGTCTCTTGACTTTTCTCCTTCTCTGTTAAAAAAAGTTATGATCCTTCGAAGTTTTCGACGACCATCCGAAGTTATTACCAGATGGAATTGTTGTTATCTATCACACTCGCAAAAAGTTTTGACGATGAGTTAAGGAAAGATGATTAACCGCGATTTTCGATTATTTTGGACTGAGCAGTCCATAACCAGAAGTGTAGGCTAGAGGCCTGCTCGAATCATCACAGTTTACATGGAGCAATTCTGAAACACGCGTTCACAAATTATCATGCAAAGACATGTTTGAAGAAAAAGCATCGTGCACACCTGTCACTTTAAATAGCCTACGTTAGTCAGCCTATGTTCGCGTTGTGCAGAAGAAGACACCGTTTCCTATAAGGGCCAAGCAGGAAGAATAGACGAAGAATAGAATGGCAAATCTTTTCTTTTTCCGACCGCTATTAGTCATTGTCTATGGTAAGATTTCATATGAGTGATTTTACCTCTTTGGTGTAATTAGAATTCCTTTCAGTGACGCTCATTTATATTGCGCCTTTTCAAGAGTGCCTATATTCAATCGCGCTATCTCTCTCAGATGGGACAGCCTAAGCTAGGGGGTGGGAAAATGAAGTTTGAGAAACGTCAAATATGCGGTATATATTATTATGTACAGGTGTGCTGTATTGCAGTAATGGTTGCAGTCTGACAGAGGCTGAATGACATTCGAACTCTTAAGATAAAGTCCTTTTCGGTTAATCAGGTTCAATCGTGTAAAATTGGAACAAATTTAGGCGACTATGACTTTGGAGCCCTTCCAAAAAAACTGATTGGTAGGATTATTATCTTCAAATTTCAGAAAAAGTCTTCATCGATGAATTAATGAATATTGTATGAATGAGCAATGGAACGATAGAATGAACAACTGATTAGCCTAATTAAACTGTTTATCCGAAAAATAATTCCATTATAGCAAACAAAAGCAAATCATATGTCGATAAAACACATCACAGGCATGAGAACAGTGGCGTAGCCAGCTATTTTTTCATGGGGGGCAGTGGGGTGGCAGCTTAAAATGATGGGGTGGCTACCGTTGGCAATTAAAGTGCGCATCGGCATCGCGAGCCGTACGCACGATAATTGAGAAATTAAACAAAATACAGAAAGTAGTCAGTAGTGTCATGACTCATGACATCATTGACATGACAGCAATGAGCAATCACATAATTGACAGGTCTTAACGACGTTAACGTGTCTTAACTCAGTAGATGAAGAACGAAGTAATTTCAGTAAAAGTCACAATCACAAAATGGTAGTCGTAAGTGAATTTACAAATATATTTTCTTAATTTGTCTCAGTTGTCTTAAACCGAAGCTACAAATATCAGAATGCGAAAAAAATGTTGTCTAATGATCAAGTGTCTAAATAATAATTGGCAGTAAAAATTTCACAAACCTAAAATAGATGTAGCCTATTCTACTGTTTTTGTGGTTAGCACAAAAACGTCAACAAACGTGGTCATGTTGAGAACCTTGGCTCTCTCTGATTCAATAGAGAGCATACCCAAGCTACTGAGCCTCGAATCTGTCATGCTGTTTCGCAGATATGTCTTTATTCGTTTCAGTGCAGAAAAGCTTCTCTCACAAGCAGAGCTGCTAACAGGTATTGTTACAGCGATCTGAGAAAGACGGTAGAGCTCATGAAATGCATCTTTGTATAGTTCTAAGAAGCTAGCCAACTTCGAAAGAGATATTGGAACTTAACTTCCAGCCTGCTTCTTGCCTTCGATAAGTCTTCTGGCTTGATGAAGCTCATGTTGCAGATCATTTAAGTTGCTTTCATACGCCGTTGCAAAAGCAGTAATTGTGTCCAGCTTGAGAAATGATTCGCTCACTAGCTTGTCTGTCCCACAGTGCGCTATTATTGGCCTGTCCCACTTTCTCATCACCCACCCTATAAGAAGTTGTACAGGAAGTTGTATAAAAAATAAAAAAAGTCAGAAATTATATAACATTCTTTATCGCTCGTAAAAGTCAAAAGTAAAACAAACGCAGGGATTGGGGGGGCAGCTGGGGGGCAGCCCTTTCATTTGGGGAGGGCGGCTGCCCCCCTTGCCCCCCCGTAGTTACGTCACTGCATGAGAATGCGTGAGATCGAGCTATGGCAGGAACTTTTCTTTCAGCTTAGAAATTCTGCCCAAACTTGACCACAACGCCAAGAGAAATGGGATGTCTAATAACAGTTAGCCTAGCCTAATTGAAAAGCGCAGAACTTTGGCACGAAACACTCAGGCATCTTTCAAGCACTACAGCTTGTGATCACGAATGTTAGTTCTAAGATAGCCTAGACGTAACAGTTTTCTTACAGCTTCCTTGCCATGTCACTTCGCATTCATCTGCTGTCATGCCTCACTCTCCTCCTGTCATTTTTCTCATCCAGGAGTCATCCCTTAGTCTCATGTTCTCAATTGTCGATTTCGTATTCCTATTTGCTTAGACTATGTGTCAGCAAGACTTCCGAACGGATTATTTCGAACGGTATTTTAAAGATAAAAACGATTGCAAACATGTATGTTTTGTGGACGAAGGAAGATTACAGTATAACGCATACGAAAAAAATGACTATTATAACATTGATTCTGTTTTATTATGTTTCCTCAGCTTTGCCTACCGTTGGTCGGTTAATTACGGCACCACTTAATAAATATTCATTTTTTGATACTAACTTGACCATGACGTGCTCATCTACCCGAGGATCCAGCTCCATAACTTGGTTTTTCACACCAGCTGGCGACAGCGTCAACATGACCATTGCGTCAGGGTCTCAAGTTTACCCGGCCTTTGCTGATCTGTACTGGATTGACCAATCGACAATTGATGAATCCAACCTGGTCATTCGTGCAGCAAATGAATCCGCATGCGGAACGTTCACATGTTCAGACAACGAAATGATTGGACGTGCGCAGCTGATTATGTGGCGTGAGTATTACCTTTGCTCATTTAGCCCTCAGGCCAACAAGCTTTTTTGTGTGACATGGACTACCAAGGGTGGAGTGGTTAATAACCTCTGAATTTTGGGTTTCTTTTGATATAGCACATCGTGCAATGCAGAAATTGACTCGACATTCATTTATGAACACAGTGGTATAGTTAGGCTTAACATAATACAAACGCATCTCGAAGTTATGGCATTTTTAACATGGGAACAGACCACCACACAAAATGCACTTGTCACATCAATAAATATAAGATAAGCTACCTCAATGTTTTGAAAATAATCTATGTATAGATTAGTCCCTTGACTATGCGACACCTCCCAAGCTCGTCTCAATTTCACAAACTGTTGAAGACTGTTTTTTTCGCTTGATCTCGGCCGGGAGCGCCTCTGAGTAGGTACCTTGAAGGGGCGCTATATAAATTACGATTGATTGATTGATTGAGAAGAATATTTTACATGTGACGCAGACCACATGAATCACCCTCAGGCCACCAAGCTTTTTGTGTGTAACATAGAGTACCAAGTGCCATGGAGTGGTTAAACCTCTGGATTTTGGGTTTCGTTTGAGATATCATATCTTGTGATGCAGAGGTTAGCGCTGGATGAACATCGTGCATGATGCGGCCAACCATCGGATCGAGGATGGCTGGGAACGGGAACAAACAGAAATCAAAGTGCAACAATACAAACTAGCAAAAAGTCTGTTTTAGCTACAATTAAAATCAAAAGGCATGATTATCAGCAATCACCATCAAACAAGACATCGTGTTTCTTTTCCCACCCGTCAAAATACTCCTGTTCTTGTGCAAATGCTTCCTACAAACGGTTTTCTTGCACTCTTCGCAGCACGGCTATAATTGTAGATCTACTCTGTTAGCATTCTTCTTCGAACGTTTATAGCCCTTCCCAGTGTACAGTGTACACTGTACACACAATGATGGCACACTTTAGTACTTTTCTACCCGCAGCTTCGGCGTGCTGAGGCAGACTTTCAAGTTCCAACGGGTTCGCTTAACATGACCTGTGTTGCTCTGGTGCAAAGTCTTCATCATGGAATAAGCTACCGTAATAAACGTCTTGATCTACCTTTGCCCCTTTGCCGCATGCGTTTGAAACCATTCATTTTGATTGTGGTTTAGTGCTCTGGGGTTGAACAGTTTCTATAGAAGTGGCATTATAATTATACTTGCTCAAATTCACTCGATCCCTACCTTCAAAAAACGACTCAAAACTCACTATTTCTCTTTGGCTTTCAAGCACATGGACCTTTAACTGCATCTTCCTCTGGCGGCTAACTATCCGCGCCTCAGATTCACACTTTGGTGTGACCTTGCGCGCGTAATAAATTTATGTAATAATAATAATAATAATAATAATAATAATAATAATAATAATAATAATAATAATAATAATAGCCATTGCCATCTGATTGACTCTTCATTTATGATTCTTTAGTTTTTATTTGCATGCGTTGTCATAATTGCCTTTGTGATTCAAACTACTTCGGAAAATTATAATAATAATAATAATAATAATAATAATAATAATGATAATAATAATAATAATAATAATAATAATTATAATAGTAATAATAATAATAATAATAATAATAATAATAATAATAATAATATATTTAGACGACATATCCTTGGGTGGTCCTTTAGCCATGGTGGAAGCAGACATAATTTCGCTGGAGATGGAATGTGCAGCATTGGGCCTTGTATTCAACAGAGCAAAATGCGAAGTGACAGCCGTTGATATGCAGTTAGTCACACGCATCGGTTTTAGAGAGTTCACGTGCGTGAACCCAGACTACATCTGTCTCTTAGGAGCACCACTCTCCACCGGGTCGGCTCTTCAAATCGCACTCGACACCAGAGTCGAGGAGCTGAAAAGAGCTATGGTTAGACTAGGCCTAATAGCGCGCCAAGATGCGCTGCTTATTCTCAAAAGCTCTTTGGGCTCCCCAAAGTTACTATACAGTCTGCGTTGTGCGCCGTGTGTGGATCACCCCACCTTGCTAGAGTACGACCAGTGTCTTCGAAAGGGCCTTGAAGACATTTTAAACATCAATTTGTCAAATTCTCAATGGCTTCAGTCCACCCTCCCCATCAGCATGGGAGGACTAGGAATACGCAGGGTGTCTTCGCTGGCGCTTCCCGCCTTTTTGGCATCTGCCGCGAGCACCCTCGTCCTCCAGTCTGACATATTCGGAATGCTCGACTATCAGCCGGACCCGCAGGTGGAGAAGCTGATGGCGATGTGGCAGGAAGAACTAGGAATCAAAATCACAGAAGACTTCCCAACTCAAATGCAATCTCAATGGGACAACCCACTACTGCAAAAGTCATTCTCGGAACTATCCAACTCACTCACCGATAAATGCGACCAGGCCCGTTTGAATGCAATCACGACTCAGCATGCCGGAGACTGGCTGCACGCCTTGCCGATCACGTCTTGCGGTTTAAGATTAAGTGACGAAGCTTTGAGGGTGGCAGTTGGATTGCGCTTAGGAGCTAACATTTGCGAACCACACACATGCACCTGTGGTTCACTTGTCACAGCAAGGGGCGAGCACGGTTTGTCTTGCTCGCTAGGTTTTGGCCGTATGGCCCGCCATGGTACACTGAACGATTTGATATACCGTGCTCTTATTAAAGCTGGATACCCGGCGGCCAAGGAACCTCAGGGATTGGTATGATCGGACGGCAAACGACCGGATGGAATCACGCTCATCCCATGGAAAGCCGGCAGAGGTTTGGTGTGGGACGCCACAGTGGTGGACACATTGGCACCGTCTTACCTTACCGCTTCAGCCATCCGAGCCGGATCAGCAGCTAGCCTGGCGGAGGAAAGAAAGAACCAGAAATACAGTGCCCTCCTTGACGCTCATGTTTTCGTCCCGGTGGCTTTGGAAACCCTAGGCCCAATCAACAACAAAGGCCTAGACTTCATCTCAGATTTGGGCCGGCGTCTAACACAAGCAACCGGGGAGCCCCGAGAATCAAGTTTCTTGTTCCAACGTATTTCAATGACAATACAACGCTTTAATGCTGTGGCTTTCACAGGGTCGTTTATTAAGCCCTTAATTGACATGGATGAGGGTGGTTTGACTCGCCCAATCGCACACAGCTGTTGCGCTGTTTGACTGTTTGCAATAATTGAATTGTTGAATCAATAATAAACAAATAATAATAATAATATAAAAAAAAAAAAAAAAAAAATAATAATAATAATAATAATAATAATAATAATAATACTTTCATGGTTAGGATTACGATTGCTGTCCTCTTCACTTATAATGTGGTACGCGGTATTGTAGTTGGTTTGTTCGTTGCCTTGCAGCCGGAGGGTTGCAGGTTCGAATCCACCTCAAGTCGCCGCGAAGGGACCTTGGGCTAGTCCTTCACTCGCAATTGCTCAGCGCTTCGGGAAGAAACTCCGATTCCGTGTCCGCGTTACAGTCGGGAGCGCCAGTCCTAGATTTATCTAAGCATCATTTTATTTTTTAACACTTAATAAACCATCCCAACACAAAATGTATTCCCATTTACACTCTCAGTTTCTGGAAAATAAAAGTTTCGAGTGGAGTTTGGATGCGTTTGTATCTAAGACCTATTTAAACGAAACACATCGAATTTTTTATTCTGAGTGAACTGATTAGTGACGTTGATAATGATGACTGTATGCCGAAAGTTATGTTTGCATCGGCCGTATTGCTGTTCGGTTGTAGGTAGCAATGACATGGTTCCATCTTTTACCTTGACGAGTAGTCTCGTCATTGGCGACGTCGTTAGATATAATACCAAAGTGACTTACTTTGGAAATCCATTCTTCTATCCGACAATCTATGTGCAGAGATTTCCTGAAGAAATTATTGCTAACGTAACTTCGACGCAATTGGAGAATTTGAACTCAACGATAACGGCAACAGGAACCTACTACCACACTGTATCTTGTCCTTCCGATCAAACCAGTGAATTCGAGGTAGGATTTGGGCAACCTGTCGGCAACTTATTGCCGGGTTCTGCAACCAGCGCTCCTTACGGAGGTTTCAGGACTAGTTTCGCTGCACTGACTTTGTCATGTGAGTACAATATCTAGTAAATGGGCATCGTTTCTGGGCGATGTTATTATTGGGCATCCTATAGTGCAGCGATTTTTTTGTAGAAATGACGTATTTTACAAACGATGACCACGCCCACAATGACGTCATCAGGTCAAAGGTTGACCCACCGGCTATCAACACTTAGGTAGGCTATTAGATTTTGTAGATTTTGGGTGTGTAAGTGCAGGGCCTACTACGCCATGGGGGGGGATGGAAGCAGACTGCTTCCAATTTGGGCCAGAGGGGGAAAGGCTTCCCCCCTAATGATAAAGTTGAGTATAGAAGATTTCTTCCTGAACATTTTCTCCCGGTATTCCCCAGCATCTGCCATGAACTTCCTCCTGTTAAATCCCCCGAACAATCCCCTCCCGTCATAACACAGGGTATATCTTCATTTAAAATTATTTGACTTTTGCTTAACACTCACATAAATTTGTCCTTGCGCTTCCATCACATTCGCACCTATCAGGGCTTGCCACGTGGGGGGGGTAAGTAGCCTGATCCAACTTGTCCAGAGGGAAATCCCCCGCAAATGATAGATGGGCATATGAGATTTCCTTCTAAACATATCCCCCGCATCTCCCTCTGTATCCCTCCTCCTCCCCCCCCATACCCACGATAAATTCCCTTGAACGTTCATCCCGCCATCTCAAGGGTACCAGATAGATATTAATTTAGTATATCCTTTGCTTTACAGTCACTTACATTAATTATGTCCCTGCGTGTATATGGTGCTCACTCTCACAACTTATAATTAATTACATTAATTGTTAAATAATTAAAGTATCTTTTATATCTGCTGACACTGCATTTGTTTTATAATATTGGTCTTAAATAAAAGGAACAATATTTTAAGAATGAATTTTAGTGATATGAGGCAAAGGAGCAACAGTAAATTAGTACTTTTGCTTATAGTTAAGGTTTTTAGTCTATTTAAGTAAACATTAATCAAGCAATAAAATCTTGGTTGTTCAACAATTGAAGTTCAATATCAAGTAAAGCAAATGGCTTATAAATTACACCCTCAAACATTAGAGCACTATTGAAGTCTGTACAAATGCAAATTGCTTACCTCTTTTGTAGCCTACATTTGAGGGATATGTTCGAGGGAACTGTCCTATTGAAACGCTCTGGTGGAATAGAGAGAAAATTACGGGAAGTGGGCCTGGGAAATGTCCATGGGATTTGTCTGGATCCCAAAATGGATGTTGCTGAGTATTGTACAACTGACAGTAGACTGCTCAATTTGATTTACCAAAAAAAGTTGATATTTTACTGAATGCTGAACCTTTCCACACTTCACAGGACTACCACTTAACGCACTGTTAACTCATAATGAGAAATTTTAAAATGTTACCATTATATTGCGCAAATAAAAACTAAATAATGGGGAGGCGACATTTTATGATATCCTAAACCACGTTTCTGAGCATTGAACTGAAGAGCAATTTGTGAAGATGACAGCTTTAAAAGGCGCAATTACAGAGTGCAAATCTAAAAAAGTGAACTTTTCATGACTTTATCGTTCATAAACAGCTAGTAAACAAGAGCCTAAAACATGCCCTCTAGTCGATGCCAACAGCTAAACATGCGTAATTTTCTGGGGCTCCGCCCCAGACCCCGCTGGGGGAGCTTACGACACTCCCCCAGAATCCCTAGTCGCTATGGGTTTCGTGCCTTCGGCACTCGCAGCTTCGCGATTTCGGCGCTTGCAATATAGGCAAAAAGTTTCTTTTAGGAGGGGATTGCTTCCAGCATACAAGGGGGGATAGTAGGCCCTGTGTAGCCTAAGTGCATTAAACTTCAATTACGTTTCCACATGGATGTTTTAGAATCTTGTATAGGCTATAGTAGTTCGAACAAGAATTTTCTATTGCACATTCTTTATGAGCAGTTTAATTGGGATAGATTCGTATGCTTGAAGTTGAACGGACACTTCGCAGCCTATAGGTTCAAATGATCTCATCGCTGTAGGCACACTTTATAGGCTAAATATAATTCTAGTCGGTAATTGACCGATGAAAAGATTCTCTGGAGTCACGTCCAGATTACTTCACGGTACGCTGAAAGTTTTACAAATAGCTCTTCGCATGGAAAATGTCAGGTTACCGAATTCGTGAGCCTTCGCATAGGCCTAGGCCTACGCCAGAAACACGGACGAACTTAGCTTTACTTTTCTAACGTAGGCTATAAATTGCATTTCCAGAATTTTATTCCACACACACACACACACACACACACACACACACACACACACACACATATATATATATATATATAAATATTATATATATATATATATTATATATATATTCGTTTAACCCTTATAGGGTCACCGGGGGGGTAAAAAAAAATACCCCCATCGCGGTTTTTCACGAAAATTTTAATCCCTGAAAATAGTTGAAGAAATCGCTTCTATGACTTTTCATAAATATGTTTTATGCACAGAATGCATCCAGTTTCATTAGTTATTCATGCTCCAAAATCAGCTATAGCCTAAAGCACGAAAATGTACCACGTTCTAGCTATTTTACTCAGGAATTCTTAAACATAGCATTATGCATGCTTTACACATGAGTGTCTTGCTGTTAAAATGTCTCCTTATCAGTATCTGGACATTATAATAGAAATCGTTTTGGTTTCATAAAATTAGTATGAATGAAAGAAATTGACTACAGCAAATCACGCGAAGTTAACAAGTGCATAGCATCAGGCCCTACTGCAGTCGAAGTCCGATCTTGCCATGTGCACTTGAATGCAACTGCATTCACAGCAACAAGGCCTGAATAGACTGTATAGTGTATACCCTTTATCTGTCAAGTCATGAAACACTGAAACTATTGATAGATCAAGTTATGAAACATTGAAGCATGAATAGCACATATGCTTGACTTTAAAACTGCATCCACAATAGCCACATCCATAGTTCATGCGAAACTTGACTACTGCAACTCTCTCTTCTCAAACATTGATATAACCCAAATTAACCGCCTCCATGCTATCCAGAATGCCCTCGCCCGCGCAGTGACGAAAACCCCCAAACGTCACCACATCACTCCTGTCCTGAAATCACTTCACTGGCTCAAAATACCTGAACGCATCCAATACAAAGTCCTCTCACTCACTTACAATACACTTCAATCATCCCAGCCGTTCTACCTTCGTCAGTTGTTCACCATCCAGCCACCTCGTTCAACACGCTCCTCATCCTCCATTACACTGCTTCACCCTCCCATCACTTCATCACTGAAATTTGCAAACCGCTCCATAGCCACCTCTCTGGAACAAACTTCCACCAGCACTTCGGCAAACTTCCGACCCATCATACGAACTCACCAAAGCTCCACCTCTCGCTATCTCTCCACAGGTCTTTCACTCAAAACTGAAAACATTGCTCTTTCACAAATCCTATCCTGATTCTTCCTCTTCTCCTCACATCCCTCGACATTTCAACTCTAAACATCACCCACCTTAGCCGTCCATCTATCTGCCTGCCTGACTCTCCGGACTTGACCCGTTGCCTATCGATTTTGTTTTGATTGAGCGCCTGTGAATAAGCTGGTTCCCGCGACTTAACTTTTGTGGGCGCTGTAGAAGTCTTGAGATTACGATTACGATAGAGCCTATATACTATTATATAGCCTAATCCCAGCAATAGTTAAACTGCAGTGTAATCACATGCTACTAAAGATTTCGACTAGATATGATAATTTCATTGCACAATAGGCTCAATGCTACACATAGAATGTGGATTTCATGAAATTATTTGACCAAGAAATTATTAAATCAAATTTTCATTAGATGCAGAACTTTACTGATAGCCAATTCAAGAATCTTGGAGCTATTTTACCAAAATTGTGGTTTCCTTGCAGTGCAATATAAGTGAAATTGGTTCCATCGAATTCCTTGGCCTCGATAATGCTGATTTAGACCCTGAGATCATGTTTCCATTGCAAACATGACTTCACTAATAGCCATTTTAATATTCTGGCCGCCATTTTGTCCGTCATTTTGATTTTCGTGCAGTGCCACATATGTTCCATTGGTTCCATTGCATTCCTTGACCTCGGAAAGGTTGATTTAGACTGTGAAATCATGTTTCCATTGTATACATAACTTCACTTATAGCCATTTAAGATTCTGGCCGCCATTTTGTCCGCCATTTTGATTTTTCTGCAGTGCTGCCTATGTTACTTTGGTTCCAGTGCATTCCGCGAACCTTCTATAAATAACTTCTTTTAGTTTTATACTTGAAAATCGGAGTTTATCATAGGAATCATGCGAATCACAGTGGGGGTATTTTTTTACCCCCCGGTAACCAAAATCGGTTGAGAAAAATCGTGACCCTATGAGGGTTAATCAAAAATGAGGTTGACAAGCCGCAACACAGTTACAAGATGAACAGAAAAAAATAGTTTAAAAAAAAGTTTGTTCATAGTTCAAAAGTTGCTTTAATTACTTAATTATAAACTATTCGTTTATTTTATCATTTGTTTCAAGCTTTGGTAGAGTACTCTAGGTATGAAGTTCTTATCATCTTTAGTTGGCAGTTCAAAGTTATGAGATCTCGGGCGCAGACCGCAGCGACGCTTTATTACAGGCGGAAACAAACTACGCAGGACATGGCATGATGGTGCACCCTGATCCAAAGACACGAAGTAGAACGCATCTTAATTTCTTACGCGTCGAATTTTTTACATTGATGTCGATAGGTACATGTAGAAAGCACTGTTGGGAAAGAGTTTACTGTAAATGCCGCCCTTCATAGGCTATCGACGACTCAAACCTCGTTGATCAAAGCGCCACGTTTCTGAAATTTGTTATTTGAGTTGTTTGCATCGTGCGAATTGGCGCTTTCGAAATCAAGACCGAAGTAAACTTCGAAGCTTTAGCTTGTGGCCCATAGCTAAGAATAATCTCCATATGCCTATTGCTCCGATAAACGCTATGTAGCCTATGTTGTTCGAAGAAGTAGTCTAACGAGGGTTAATAGCAGTATCTCAAGATGTCGTAACAGTATCTCGTAGATATTTTGCTGAATGATAGAATGGATAATTATGTTCAATCTGATAGCCTACGTTGGACAAGACGTTCAGATAAAAGTATTCAAGTTATAAGGCGTCAAAGTTGTTGCATTTCTACAGGTCCACCCTGTAAATTGTGAATAATAACGGTTCCAATTTTAACATAGATAACGCGATCGAACATGTGCCCCTCCCCCACCAGAAACTTTTTGAATTTCCGCATTGCAATGGTATCATTTTAAGCTGTCATCTTAACAAAATAGCTGTACTTTTTTCAGTGCTGATAAGAGTGGCCTAAGATTTTAATAAATATAGGCTATACTTACAATAATATTTGTTTGAGTTTCCACATTGTAATGGTACCCAAAATTGCGCGATTATATCAGTGCTAATAAAAAAGAGTGTTTAAGGATTTCGACATTAATATATATAATTATATATATAATATAATATTATATATATAACAGCTACAATAATAATTTCCTTCAGAGGCTCAGTGTTGCTGTTGCTGGGTTATTAAAATGACTAACTGCGGACCTGATCATAATAATATTAGACTATTTAAGCTGACTTTTCAGCACTGATGCAGCTTATCCCTGTTTCCCAAGATGGTCCGGAATTGCTGACCACGACACACTGTAAAATTCATAACAGATGGTATGCAAACCATCCAAGAACTAATAAACTACAGGTACCAAAATCTGGAAGTCTTGCAGTAATAAAATTGTTTTACTATTTGTTCAAAAAGCAAAACATTTTAAAATTGGCAGTTTGAAATTTGAAAGAAAGCACTGGAGTGAAGCCATGTAGTTGCACAAAATAGTAGGGGCCTATTTGTACAAATATTTTCAGTAAGTTATACTCTTTATAACAAGATTGCATGATTTGCATCATATAATACAATAGTTAATAATAGCATTATAATCATATAAACTATTAAACATATATTGTGGTAAATATTTTTTTATCATAAAAATGGTAAATAATATCGCGGTATATTTTAACAGTTCATGTAATACAATGATGTAAACAGTAACTAAAATTATCATAATTTTGTCAAATGTTTATGGAATGGATGTCATCTCTGTTTTTAGTTGGACAAAAATAGTATTTGTACAAATATATATACAGTAAATTATACTCATTGCGATTTGATAGCATCATATACTATATTAGTAAATAATAGCCCTATAATATATTCATATAACAGTAAATAATATCACGGAATATAATAATATCACGGTATGTTATAGCACTTCGTGTAAAATAATAATGTAAACAGCAACTAAAAACTATCATTTCGTCAATTTTTTCTGGGGGGGAGGGAATGTCAATCTTGGGGTGGGAACTTCCCTCCCTCCCCCAGAGACGTCTAGATTAAACACTGACCTAGATTGCGCTCATACAGGAATAGCTCATAAAGGATGTCCCAAAGGTCGCGGTTCAAACTGTAACACATGAATCTACCTTTACATACCAAAATAATAATTAAAAGCTAATAGACTTAAATAAGTGCTGACAGCCGGTGACGTGGCTGTGGGCGTTGTTATCGTTCATAAAGGATGATGTTTCTACAGAAAAATCGCTCGTAGGCTCCTATGTCCAATAAAATCGCTCATAAAATAATGTTCATCTGCTACTTCTATTTTATTTATTAATTTTACTGCAATTTGATATAGCGCCTCTTCAACCCTACCTACTCAGGAACGCTTTGAGTTCAACCCCGGTCGAATAAGATAGTCTTAAGACCAGTAAGAAATTAGGCAGAAAGACCAATAGGTATTTGACGAAGAAATGTCTATACAGACATATAGAAATATAGATGTTAGGATATCCAAACTGCAAACCTGATGAATCTTTACATTTTATCTGCTAACAGAATTGCATTATTTCCTGATCTGTGCTACCACCGTACGAATTAGGATACGATGCTAAAAAGCGTAGGCATGACAGGGGCGGATATAGAAATTTTCGAAGGGGGCCAAAATTTTCGGTCTTGGAACGGGAATGAATTAGTCTTTGGTCGCTGAAAATTCTGATGACCATTTTTGGTCGATTGTCCAATTATGAGGAAAAATATACCTTTTTTATCCGTCCTAAAAAGTTGGTGACCTTTGTTTTAGTCCTTTGGCCAAGATCTCGGGCAAAAAGGTACCATTTCCCACAAAACCATACCATTTTCCCCGCCAAAATAGCTGATAATGACCATTTTTAGTCATACTGTACAATACAATTCCCTTTCTTTCTCTCTCTCTCTCTCTCTCTCTCTCTCTCTCTCTCTCTCTCTCTCTCTCTCTCTCTCTCTCTCTCTCTCTCTCTCTCTCTCTCTCTCTCTCTCTCTCTCTCTCTCTCGCCTTTCCTATTGACCCTAAGGGAGGGGCTACCGAACTGATGGGGCTACGTACACTTTCCTCGCCAGAATAGCTGGTGAGAAATAAAGAAATTTCAAAATGGGCCATGGCCGAATTTGCCCCGCCTTGGATTCGCCACTGAGGCCTAAAGCTACAAATTTGACCGGCATGTCTGTCTGTGCACAAATTATAGGCCAATTATGACTCCCGCATTGGCCAATGACCAATCGTTCAAAACTGCTTCACTACAGTGACTACACTTCGTCGCGTCGTATCCAGGTTTAGCTGCAGCCCTCGATGTTAACATCTGTAAAGAAGTTCTGATTGTGAATGTAGGCACTACACAAAAATAATATTTCAGGAGGGGAAGCCGGGGTAATTTTGTCCACGGGGTAAATTCGGTCAGGGTGATTTCAAGGAAACCCGCGGGCATAGGAAGATTTTAATGCTGCCATCTAGCGTATAATATCATATTAAGTATGTTTATCGAGATAGTTTTGCTTTTATGCGAGTATAATTTGCTAAAAGCCAAAAAATTAGTTCGGGCCTAATCCACTTATCCATATTGTGACAGTAAAAGCTAGAAATTGAAGGTAATCTTGTTAAAATGTTAATTATTTGCTTTTTATTCTGCAAACCACGATATATTTTGCCAATTTGGTTATCCAAATTTATGATCCAAAAATGCGGTCCATGTTCGTTAAAATTGTTTTAGAAGGTGGGCGGATCGGAGTAAATTTGGCCATGTGGACGAATTTACCCCAGAGATGTTAGGAATGGTGCATAGTGCCTATTTTAATGTAACAACTTTTTTATTTTGTACCGATATACCAAGTTTTAATGCAAAATATAACTATAAGCATTAAAATAGTTCTAAAACGTATAAAAAAATTTTGAGAAAATCAATTTTGGAAAACATATTTTTTTATTAAATTCTGCAAAAAAATCAACAAAATCACAGACATACTATTTCTCTAAATATCTTCGATGTGTAATTTCCGACTTAATGATGATTTCGGTGTGGACCGCCAAATATACCTCATCTGGTTTGTTGCGAGGATCAAATTAGCCGTGTTGGCCGAATTCACCCCGTATACCGGGCTTAAAACCGGCAAAAATTCACTTTAGAAAAATTAATTTTTTTCACAAGTGTTTTCCTCTTTCCCATAAAGTAACCTTGCAGTATATATTGTCCCTACATTGCTTTATTTAGTTGTGATTTTATTTAATTTTAGCAGTCAACCCGTTTCAATTTATCTCAAAAATAAGAAAAATGGACGAAATTGCCCCGGCTTCCCCCTACATTCTCAATCAGAACTTCTTTACAGAGCCTACACAAAAAAACCCACAATTATTACGGGTCGATATCTCCGAATTGTAGAAACCAACGTCACTGAACATACTTCCTGCCTGAGAATTGTCATATCGCATCTCTACTTTTTTCCGAAATACAGTTTAGAGTTGATATCTAGTAGACACTTGTTTGCCTTTCATCAGTTTTAATCGATAGGAGATGCGAGGGATCGCTTTAAAGATATTCAACGATAGCCTAACTACCTGTCGTGTAACCATTTTATACAAAACATCTACAAGAACAATGTAAAAGTTAATATTTTTAAATGCATTGTGTAATCGTAATCGTAATCGTAATCGTAATCTCCTAATTTCTAAAGCGCCACTGGAAAGCCAAGCGCGGGGCACCGGCTTATTCACGAGCGCTGCGTTGAGTTAGGAGGGTTGTCCGTGGGAGTAGTCCGTGGTGGTCCGGGTCGAGTTACCATAGGATCAGGATCAAATGCGTTGAGTCAAAAGGGTTGTCCGTAAGAGTAGTCCATGGTGGTCCGGGTCGAGGTACCGTATGATCAGAGGTGTGGAACAGCTACTAAGGTGGGTGTCGTCTGAGCCTGGAATTGGAGGGTGGGGGATCAGGTGAAGCAGGATACGAGTTCTTGAACAGGAGTGTCTTTAGTTTCGAGTGAAAGGCCCGAGGTGTGATGGATAGAGAAGCCTGAGGAAGGTGATGGTGTATGATTAGTAATGATGGAGGAGGAACTGAAAAGGATCGGAACTCAGCAGGCAGATCATTCCAAAGGCGTGGTGCTGAGTTGGATATGGCTCGGTTTGAGAACTTGAGATGACTTGTGACCGGCGGTCGAGAGAGTGTAAGGCAGGCGGATGATCGGGTAGAACGGGTAGGCTGGATGGTGAACAGTTCGCGAAGATATCTGGGCTGGGAGCATTGTAAGGAGTTGTATGTTAAGGAGAGAACTTTGTAGTGAATTCGCTCTGGAATTTTCAACCAGTGAAGAGACTTGAGGATGGGAGTGATGTCATGATGTCTGGGTGTTCTGGTGACGGCTCTAGCAAGAGAATTTTGTATGAGTTGGAGGCGCTTAAGTTGTGTGGAATCAAGGTTTTAAGAACAGGGAATTGCAATAGTCAAGCTTTGAGTGGACGATGGACGTAGCAATGGTGGAAGCAGTTTTGAAATCAAGCATGGGTCGGATGCGTCGGAGGTCCCGGATGTGCATGAAGCAAGAGCGCGATAGATTAGAGATGTGGTTAGAGAAGGAGAGGTGTGAATCAAACATTACACCAAGATTGCGGACCAGAGCATCAGAGGTGAAGGTAAGAGATGAAGAGTTAGTCGATAGGTGTATTGAAGGGTCAGGGATTTTCTTGATTTGGTCAGGAAGGCCAAGAATAATGAACTCTGTTTTGGAGGGGTTGAGGCAGAGGAGGTTGGACGATATCCATTGAGAGATCAGATTGACCACATTGAGAAGTTTAGCAATGGAGGTGGAGAAAGAGCCTGGGGAAAAGGATATGAAGAGTTGGGTGTCGTCTGCATAGAGATGGTGGTCAACAGACGAGGATTTTATGAGATGACTTAAAGGAGTGGTGTAGAGAATGAAGAGAAGTGGACCCAGGACGGAGCCTTGAGGAACGCCGCAAGATAGTGGAAGAGGTTTCGAACAGTGACTGGAGGCTTTAACAGAGAAAGATCTGGAAGACAAGTAGGACTCGAACCAGAGTAGAGCAGTGCCAGAGACGCCAAAGGAAGAAGAAAGTCGATTAAGAAGGAGACTGTGATCGATGGTATCGAATGCAGCGGAGATGTCAAGGAGACAGAGGCAGGAGACTTGCTGATGACTGACGGCCGAGACCAGTTTATTGTAGAGAGAGACGAGTAGAGTTTCTGTGGAGTGGTGTTTAGTAAAGCCAGATTGGTGGGGATTGAGGAGTGAGTTAGAAGAGAGGTAATCGTTTAGGCGGGCAAGGACAATTCGTTCAGTTAATTTCGATAGAAAAGAAAGGTTGGAGATGGGTCGGTAATTTGATAGGTTTTCCTTGTCAAGATTTGCTTTTTTCAGAAGAGGAGTGACGAGAGATTGCTTGAAGACCATTGAGAAATTGCCAGTGGAGAGTGAAAGATTGATAATTTTAGTGATTATAGGAATGAGGACGGAAGCGCAGTCTTTTAGGAGAGCAGTTGGGATAGGATCTAATTCACACTGTTTGTTGGGAAGAGAGTTTAGCAGGAGCTTCAGAGGCGGGATGGAGTATTGGAAGGGATGACTGAGAGACAGGAGGAGTAGGGTTTGGAAATGGAGGTGGATCAGTGTTGGAGGATTGTGAATCAAGAAGGGACTGCAGTGTGAAGCGAAGGGAAGAGACTTTATCCGAGAAGAATGAACAGAATGTATCAGCCATAGAGGGGGCTGGAATGGAGCTGGGCAGTGGAGAGAGAGATTTGCGATGAAGGAGAGAGTTGACAGCTCTCCAGAGATGGCGAGGGTTGGAGGAGCTGGAGTGAATGAGGGAAGAGTAGTATTTCCTTTTTGTAGCAGCAATGAGTTTGTGATATCTGTTTGTGGCTGATTTGAGGTTGGAAAGGGCTTTTTCTCGGGATAGAGCGTCAGTGGCGCTCTTGTAGATGTGCTGAAGTCGCCTACGAAAGGTTTTAAAAGCCTGGAGGTAGGAGGTGAACCAAGGATTAATGGCATGTGAGCTGGCTTTGGTGATAAGTGGTGCGTGAATGTCAAGGAGGTCGGAAAGAGTGGAATTGTAGCAGGACAGAAGGTCATCAAGGGAAGAAGGAGGATTAAGAACAAGTTGAGAACTGCGAATATCTTTGATGAAGGCCTGAGAGTTAATAGAACCTGTGTGACGGAAAGAGTGAGTGGAAGGAGGAAGCCGAGCAAAGGGCTTAATTTCAAGGTCAGCCATGATAAGGTAATGGTGTACGTCTAACTAATGCGACTGTCCCTGATGTTGATCTTTTGAAATGACGTCAGTGCCTGGCGTTTATAATTGGCCTGGATTTCTTTACCCCGTAACATTCCAAACTTTGACCTCGATTATCTCGGAATTCTCAATTATTGAGACACTCCAAGACAATTAATTGTCAGGCGACGACTTTTCGTCGCTGTCAAAGACTTTAGCACACGATAGGCGAGAGTAAATATTTTCCTGCTGTACATTGGACATGTTCTTCGAGCACTTCAGTCACCAGTTACGGTTTCAGAGAGTTTTTGCAAGCATAATTCGATAAACAGAATCACAATTCTATGTTTAAGCTGGAAGTGGACCTATATTTAAAATAGCGCATCTGAATGGTCATTCTGTGAGAGGCGCAATACAATACAATGCAATAATTATCAACGATGAATAGCCCATACGTAGACTAGTCTGATTTTGAATTTAAAGGGTTAAAACAAATTCGTCCTTTTGGTTTTCCAGGTATCCCGTCTATCACTGGCGCTGTTTCGGGAGCCGCACTTTACCCTGGGACAATACTCTCATGTAACTTAACCTCCAAAGTACCAGTCAACTTCTACTGGACCGATCTGTCAAATAACGCCTCGAGCAACGGGCCGCAGTTGACTGTTTGGCAAGGTGGTTCATATAAGTGCACAGCCTCATTCGAGATAAGCGGACTGTGGAAATCGGGATCAATATCTATTTATGACCTTACTGTACAGGGTAGGTTGCCTCTCTCAAAATCATAATTATATGGACTACAGCGGCTAATTGCTTCCATAACTGTAGTGCTTACAGGCGCATTCCAGTGCTACAACCGCTATAATATTCCACCTAAAGGTAGGCCTACTGCACTTGCACCAGAGGTTTACATTTTAATTAGTTTCATGTAGTCTTATGCTTTATAAGAACTTAGTCATCATTTGGCTGCAGCTTTAAATCAGCCTTTAATACTGCTAAATCCTCCTTAGGCCTGGGTATGGATTTCTATTTCAAATCAATTCTGGGCTAACTGGTTTTCTCTAACAGAAACTAAAATTCTTCACTTTATTAAGAACATTTCCATATCTTATCGTTGTGATATTTTTTTGCATTCAAGAATCAATCAATCAATTAATCAGTCGTGTATAGACAAAACAATAACAAAAATCTCAGGTAAATTTAGATATGAAAAACCCCAGAAAGTTCGAGATAAATCTGAGTCAGAATTTTGTAAACTAATACAGAGATGGCCCTTTTTCATGCGTGTAGATACAGATGGCTAAAGCAATTTACTAAATCAACGTGATGATAACCCAGGCGTCTTTTTGACTAAAACGTACATAAACCTAATTATAATTGAATAAACTAAACCATAGTCAAACAATTGAAGCAACTGCAGAACCTCGCAGTAAAACATTAAAAAAATACAAAAGTGCGATCAAGTAGGGTACTGGTACCAATAACTGGAACATCGATTATTCTAAATGAACAAGAATCGATCAATTTTTAATGCATGCTTTCAATAAACAATAGATTCATGTAGACTAATTCTTAAATTTAGCTTTAAACTGAGCCATGTGCGTTAGGCTATATTTTTCAAATAAGGTGGAAGAAGCGTAAGTGAATGCCCTATTTATTTCCTACTGAGTACTGACTACACAACGGAGAGCAGCTAGCTTATCCTTTCTCCTGAAGAACCGACGTTGGAAACTATTGTAACCTTATATTAAAAAGAAAACTGATTAGATTTTGCGCTATTCAGTTTTTGTAAATAATGCTTTTACGAGACATTCTCAAATAGGCATACTTTCAATTTTGCTTTTTCAATTTGCTTGTCGTTCATAAAACAGATCCGACTTCGGGCACACCCAGCTCTTCTGCAACAGATTTATCTTCTACGACCAAACTTACCGTTTATGACACAGATTTGTGGTGTACGGCCATACCATTGCATGGACCAATCGCTGGAGGAACTGTAGTCACATTGACATTTGAGAACAGTTACTGGCCAAACGTTATTGAAAACATTTCCGCCGTTTACTTTGGTGGAGTTATGATAATAACATCCTTACAAGGTGGCAGGTGAGAGGAATTTGGAGTTGATACTTGATAGATGAATGCAGTAACCATCGGATTAAAGTGTTGTCTTCAACCAAATTAAATCAACAAGCGACGCGTGAAAAAACGTTGCATTTTGCTTGAATAAAACACGTGACACTCATACAAATGTCACATACTAGTAACGGGTCAAAAGGAAACAAAAGCAAAATCAAAAAATATTTTATAGGCCTAATACGTAGTCTAACATATTATGTAGATGTGGCGCTGTAACAAAACAGCGCAGTACAAAAGCTCGCAGAAAAAATATAGCGCACAACAGAAACCACCCCCGACAGCATTCAAGTTAGGCTATTCTATGCAATTTACTGCAGTTAATGAGCATTGTTTTAATGTCTATTTGTCCAATAATATCATCTGTCGTCTTTCGCTGTTCGACTGTCTCTACCTTCCATTTGACAAATTCAATTACAGACTAGACAACAGTGTTGTGATGACAACTCCCGTTGCAACTGCAGCGCTAATTGGACAACCGTTGCCCATAGTCGTTGAATTCACACCATGGTCATACCGGTACAACAGAAGCACCAATGCATCTTTCACATACGAAGGAAATCCAGAAATAACTGACATCAGTCCGTCAACTTTTGTGATCACGTAAGCTTCAACGAGTGTCGTTACAGTAATTAACTGCATTAAAAATAAAGAAGAGCACGTCAAAGATTAATTTATGTGATTGCTGTAAATTTCGATCACCTCTAATTGTAATCGCAATCTCGAGATTTCTAAGGCGAATAAAAGCGAAGTCGCGGGAACAAGCTTAATTAGCTTATTCACAGACGCTTTATCAAAACAAAATCGATAGGCAGCGGGTCAAGATCCGAAAAGCCAGGCAGGCTTTAAACCACTTTCATACTTACAGAAGCTCTAAGACCATATTGGCGATTTAGATTCAGATTCCTTCACTTTAGAGTTTAGACAATGGTAGTTGTGGTCAATTTGTTTCGCAGGGGTGGAACTATCATGACTGCAACAGGGGTTCGGTTGTCATCTGTTGCTAATCCACTCATTCAAGTAACGCTTGTCGTTGAAAGAGATGAAAAAAATGCCACTACAGAGAAATCGATCGAGGTATAAAACAGAGCTGAATATTATATAGGAATATTGAATCTTATTTAGAGGGCTAATATTTTCTGGGACGTAATAGATCAGGCAAATTACGTGCATAAGAACCGCTGCAATTTCATTTGCAAAATTCAATTCTCCTACGTAATATTTGTGTGTACATGTACGTTATTGTGAAAACCTGTGTGGTACTAGATTCGGCAAGAAACTGCTTGGTCGGATCGTATCCTCTCTGGCTTCTTTTCGGTAACCAAGATGACAGCAAGACCCATTAGACCTGAAAGGAAAGGCGCTCATTGCCCCTAGCCTCTCCCAAGGCCGGATTAAGGCATGTCTTACTGATCCGGGCCACACATTTGTTAATCCGGCCCTGGCCTCTCCGCCGGCCAGATGTGCCAAGGCGGCAGGACTCGACGACACTGCAACCGTTCTTCATCAGTCGTCCACGATCAGTTGAAATGTTAGCCATTATTCACAAGAGACGCTCTCACAAGAGACGCTCTCACGTCAAACTTTAAAGCACGATTACTTGCAACCTAATTTTGGTTGTGTCCACAATTCTTCACAATAGACCTAATGCAATGTGCATGCATGCATCGCTGTGTCCTTTCATGCGTTTAGGCCTATGTCGTATATGCTCACGTTTTATAACATGACTATGTAGCCTATAGGCTAGTATTGGCCTATGTTTGTATCAAATTGTATGTCCAATTTACTAGATAAATCCGATCAAACTAAGATTGGTCGATTATTTCGATGAAACGTATCAAATGAAAACATGTAGCATATCCAGTGGTTCCCAAAGTGGTGCGCCGGTATGATCGCCGGTCCGCGGAGAAGAGTTAAAAACAAACAAAATAAACTGAAATTAATATTTTATTTGTTTAAAATTGTGAAATTACTCGAATTGTTGTCCAAAATTTATTCAAATTTCTGTCTTACTATTTAAAAATTTGAAATAAATCAACGCGCCTTTTTTTTACTTGCCAGATGGCGAATTCAAACAACTTAAATTTATTATAAATTTAGGCTACTGCATCGAAGACTGCAGTCAGTTTCGAACTTATTTATGTTGACCTATTTTGTTGTTCGAAGTGGCTTCTTGTTCCAAGGTGAAAAATAGCCGACAGTTCAAGCGAAAATAGGCTACTCATAATAAATCTTAAGCAAATAAGGCTTCAAGGACATGTAAGTGTAGGATAATGATGTTATAAATAGCCTTATATTTTAGTCTTTTCATAATTTAGGTCGCTTTAGTTTTCCATCGCCATTTAGGCCTAAGTGAGCGGTCCGCGAGCTTCACCAAAAATTATTGCCGGTCCGCGGGCTGCTGAAGTTTGGTGTTGAACGAAATGGGATGAGGATGAAAAACGAAGATATCTTCCTATTCACTCTTTGCTTCGTGTTTGCCTAAAGTTGTTTTATCTTTGATCAGATGATCTATGAGTCTGATTTACTCATTCATTTTGATGACCTGTGAGTTTGATATATCTATTTATTTTGCCTGTCGTTGTTGATCTGAGTGAGCCTGACTATCCCTTGGTTCATGTACATGCTGAAGACTATATATAGTTTTGTTTTATTTTTGAATGCATTTCACGATGTAGCTTATGTTTATTGTTTTTATCTTTTCTATTGGCTTTTGCAGGTTTTGTTTCAAGGGAAGTTACCCTTGTTTGTTACTATTATGTTTTTTGCAGGACAAATCTTAGTTGTATTGAATGTGAGTGGCTTTAAAATGATAATGTGTTTAGATAGCATATGTAGTACGTGTATGAGTTCCAATGTTAAATCTTTAACCATATATATAAATGGAGGACCAGGATAATAAAATAGCGGGTTGGTCCTACTCAGTCCACGAGACCACGTGCAACACTGATCATGGTTTGTTGTTAGGGTCACCGAAATTACTGCGTTCAAATCAGCAGTGTCCGTACTCAACCAACCCTTTTACATTGTATAATGAGACGACATTGATGACTCCTGAAAATGACTGTGATCCGGATCAAAATTTCTTTGGTCAAATAGAATTGCATCAATCAAAATATTGGGATGTTAATCAATTTGATGACTTTATAAGAGTTAACGAATTAGCAAATAATCTTAAGATATTT
Organism: Lumbricus terrestris; assembly: GCA_949752735.1. NCBI lineage: Eukaryota > Metazoa > Annelida > Clitellata > Crassiclitellata > Lumbricidae > Lumbricus > Lumbricus terrestris. The sequence goes on along the minus strand of OX457037.1, from coordinate 22,575,163 downwards.
CATTTAAATGTTCGTAGTTTTCATAAAAACGGTGCAGAACTTTTTAACTTTCTTGAAACCTGTAAAACAAAATTTGACATTATAGCATTGACTGAGACCTGGAGCACTCCTGCCACAGAAAACCAAATCTATTGTCCAGGGTATAATGTTGTTTGCAGTTCGCGTCAACAAGGAATAGGAGGCGGTGTAGCAATCTTAATCAAAGATGATCTCTGCTACGAGTTGGAGAAAAATCTGCCATTTGATAAGAACTCAATGGAATCCCTTTTTGTGAGGGTTCACACATTATGTAATTCAATTATCTCAATAGGTGCAATTTATAGACCCCCTAGCACTGATATTAATTTGTTCTCTGATAATCTCTCTGAGATCATAGATAACTTTAAAATGCAGAATAGATTAAGCTATATTTGTGGTGACTTTAATATAAATCTTTTAAACAGTGATTCACATGTTGGGACACAAAATTTCGTAAACTCTATGTTAGCACTTTCTTTTTGTCCACTGATTAACATGCCTACTAGGATTACTGAGTTGTCATCGACTCTTATTGATAACATCTTTTGTAATAGAATTAATGGCGAGGAATTTTCTGGTATAATTTGTGCAGATATCTCCGATCATCTTCCAATATTCACAGTTTTGCCTAGTCAGACTTCTGTCCATTTGTCAGCTGAGAAGTCCAAGTATGTTGCTTTTCGCTCCAAATCCCGTAGTAACTTTGAGGCGATGGATGATCTGGTTGGTAGTTGGACATGGGAAGAAATTCTTGGTGAATCAAATCCTGACATTTCCTACTCTTTGTTCATAGACAAGCTGAGTAGTGCTTTTGACTCTTGTTTTCCTCTGTTATCCAAACGCAAAAGACAATATAGAACTAAATTGAAACCCTGGCTAACTCCTGCCCTTATTAAATCTATAAAACATAAGAATAAACTGTACAAGTGGTACCTTAAAACAAAAGATAGAGATATATTAAAAAAATTTAAAGTATATAAAAACAAATTGACTTCTCTTTTGCGCATTAGTGAAAAGCACTATTATGCTTCAAAATTTGATGTATATAAAAATAATCTGAGGCAAACCTGGAAAACTATTAAACTAATAATCAATCATAACAAATCCACGAGTGGTATCAAGGCTATTAATGTTGATAATGAATTAATAACGGATTCTTTAATTATTGCTAATTCTTTTAATAAATACTTTACCGAAATTGGCCCTAATTTAGCTACAAAAATAGCTGATCCCGGGGTTGATCATACCAATTTCATGAAAAACATTTTGACGGTTCATTATTTTTGGGTCCAACGGACACAGGGGAAATCAGGTCACTACTGATGGAGCTTGATAATAATAAATCTATGGGTCCTAAAGACATACCCCTTTACATATCCAAGCACCTTGTGGAGCACATTGTGATCCCTCTGGTATTTATTATTAATCAGTCCCTATGCACGGGTATCGTGCCAGAATTGATGAAAAATGCTAAAGTTATACCTTTATTTAAAACTGGTTCTACCCTTGATCCCTCTAACTATCGTCCTATATCTATACTGCCTACTTTTTCTAAAATCTTGGAAAAAGTCATGCATAAAAGAATTTATGATTTTCTGACTGCAAATGATGTGCTTTATGACAGACAATATGGTTTTAGAAAAAATCACTCCACTAGTATGGCAATTCTGGATGTTACTGACCAAATTAGCAGGGCAATTGATGAAGGGAAATATACCATAGGTGTCTTTTTAGATTTATCCAAAGCTTTTGACACCATTAATCATAAGATTTTAATTGATAAATTGCACCGTTATGGCATAAGAGGTATTGCTCTAACATGGATTATGAGTTATCTAAGTAACCGGCATCAACAGGTTGTGATTGACAATACCATTTCAGAAATGTGCCCTCTCACTTGTGGAGTTCCCCAGGGCTCTGTTCTCGGCCCTTTGTTATTTCTGTTGTATATAAATGATATTTGGGAGTGTTCTAACATTATGTTACTAATTTTGTTTGCTGATGACACGTCAGCTTTTATTTCAGGGGATAATCTTGAAACATTGTCATCTGTTATTAACAAGGAATTAATCATTTTATCAAAGTGGTTTAAGGCTAACAAATTATCTGTAAACTTAAAGAAAACAAATTACATTGTGTTTTGTGGTTTAAGGAAAAAAGCACCTCTTAAAACTCTTGAGATTAAAATGGATGAGATAACCCTAGACAATGTCCCGTCTGCTAAATTTTTGGGAGTAATAATTGATAAAAATCTGAAATGGGCGGATCATATATGCGCTGTAGAAAATAAAATTGCCAAATCCATAGGGATACTTTATAAGTTGAATAAAATTCTTGGTAAATCAGTATTATTACTATTATACTCCAGTTTAATTTTACCATATCTGCAGTACTGCACACTGGTGTGGGCTGGAGGTTATGTATCTAAGTTGAAAAAAGTATTGATTTTACAAAAACGAGCATTAAGGGGCATCAGTGGTGTTGATAGACTGCACAGATCTGCTGTTTTGTTTAAGCAGTATGGATTGCTAAAGCTTTCTGATATTTATCACATGCAATTGGTTGTTTTCATGCATCGTCATCGTCATGGAATGCTTCCTAAGCGTTTTAATGCCTGCTTTAGTACCAAGGATCAATTACATCAGTATGAAACTCGCTCTAGGACCGATTATCAGTCCTTTGTCTGTAGGTCAAATACCCGTCTACATTCAGCATTGGTTTATGGTCCGAAGCTTTGGAACTCGTTACCTACTAAATTTAAGTCTATTGACTCGCTAGCTACATTCACTAAAAGCTATAAACAGTTTTTGTTATCCTGCTACTAATTCACTTTATTTTGTACTGTTTTCTTTTGTTTTCCTTTTTCCTGTTTTCGGTTTCGCCAATTATTTCATAAATAGGAATATTACAAATATGAGTGATATCTTCAGTAGTAATATGACACAAGTTGTAGTATTAGATACTTGTCATTGACGGTCGAATATAATTACGTATACTCTTTGATTATAATGTAAGGAGGACTCGTTAAGCTCATTCGAGCTTTTTTCCCCTTCCAGACAGAATGTGGGATAAATTGAATAATTTTCTTTTATGCAATGATGTGTAACATTATGCATTGTGTGTGAAATAAAATGAACTTGAACTTGAACCGCTGGCATATGCGTTACCTAACTGGAAAGGGTGCTTTCAAATCTGACTTTACTATAAGATAATAATGGGACTGTTATCTTTGGCACGCATAACGCCAAACTGTCTGTAGGGCATTCTTTATAAAGGCCGTGTTGCGTAACGTGTACTCTAATGAAATTGTTAGTCATTTTTGTAATGGGTCTAATGACAAGACCAATCGTATTTTTTCTTGTAGCCTTGTGAAGTCAAAGCTGACGATAGTAGTCAAATGACCTGTCGAATGCCATCAGTGAACATACCTGACGATTTCCTCCAAGTTTTAGATTCGCAATACAACAACAGACGCAAACGTGGCACGGATCTGATGCTGCATCCAAGAGCAGGAAATCCATTCCTGTTGTCAAGAGAAAAACGATTCGCAGACGCTCTGTCACTGATTGGACCAAATGGAGTGGATCGAATTTCCATCTATATTGGATTCATTCTAGATGGATATAAGAAATATGACAACATCAACGACGCACTACCAGATACTCAGATTCTAATATTTTCTCCACCAGAAATCAACTCCACAGTCTTCACTAAAGATAGGCCTATTCTTGAATTTGACCCAGATAAGGATGATTCAATTTCAATTGAGGTAGACTTACATTTTCTATTGCGCTGCATTGAATACTATCAGAACTTTTTCAACAATAGCAATTAATTATAGGTCTATCATGATTGTTGTGTCAATTCCACGACTTGAGTTTGCTGCAACGAAATGCAACTCAAGTGGCCTAGGTTTTATGCGTTTTTATAGGCCTAGCTGAATAAGCTGAGCTGCGGTGTAACATTTTTAAAACTTGTAGTTGCATAATGACCTTTAAAGCGCAGTAAAAATAATTCATTATTCGACAATTGACAGTCATTTAGTATGAACCAAAGTCGAAACAGTTGCACTTGCGGCTGCAAAAAAATGCCGCATCTATTTTTGTAGGCCTATGTCTTCTAATATTAGGCTAATCTGTATAGGCTACATGGGGCAGAAATGTCTTGACAAATTTATGCATTTTGCTAATAGTAGCATCATTTCAATTTTGAAAAGATACTCGTTTCATTTTCGAAAAGTTAGGTTGTACTGTGTACTGCAAGTTGTCTTTAAGGGTAAGCATATGACACGCGGATGTCGTATGGCTGACTATATGGTCCAAGTTGGTGCTGGTATCTGCGAAAACATTGACTTAACTGACAACCAATTGAGATGCAGACCACCGAAGCAGCAGCCACAGTCGAACCAGAACACCTCGATCTACTGTGATGAACTTCTTGGCATTTACGTAATTATGTTAAGTTCTACAAATAGCCTATTTGTTAACGGTTTTTACCTGTATGTCAGGCAGTGCGCGATTTATATAGCGCTTGCTTGACTGCATACAAGGGCCATTTGGATTATTGTACTGTTCCAACGGTTTCATTTTTTATTATTAGGCTATTGTCTAATTTGTGTAATGATTTTTTATCATCCCTATTATTAATGATACTGTGATATTATTTGACTCGTTGCAGAAATGACCCTTTAGAAATAAACTATTTGTTTTGGAAGAAGAAAAGTAGGCCTACTCAGTTTAGAAATATGAGGCTGTATCCTATGACAGTTTTATGTTTATAAGATCAGCATTATTAATGAACATAGTGCCAACAAAATAACCATTACTTATAGATTTTGAGATAGTTCTAATCTATATTAATAAGAGTGAAAATAATAATGATAATAATAATAATATTATTATTATGATTACTATGATCATTATCATTGTTATTATTACAATTATTATTAGTAGTAGTAATGGTAGTTGTAGTAGTAGTAGTAGTAGTAGTAGTAGTAGTAGTAGTAGTAGTAGTAGTAGTAGTAGTAGTAGTAGTAGTAGTAGTAGTAGTAGTACCGGTAGTAGTAGTAGTAGTAGTAGTAGTAGTAGTAGTAGTAGTAGTAGTAGTAGTAGTACCGGTAGTAGTAGTAGTAGTAGTAATCAGTGGTGTAGTGGGGCGGGGACGCGGGGGGACGCCGTCCCCCCACTTTTTGCAAAATTCTTGCAAGATTGCACTTTTTGCTTCAATTTTCCAGGCGTCCCCCCACTTCAATTTCCAGGCGTCCCCCCACTTCATTTTTTAGGACTACACCACTGGTAGTAATATAAGACAAAAGCCAGATTACTATTACTATTTTAATTATTCTATTATTATTATTATTATCATCATCATCACCATCATGATAGGCCTATTATGTGTTCGCCCTTTCCGGCTTTACAAATACGCATGCTGCTTTAAGAGAAGTGTGTGCACTAATTAGGCCTAAGCTTGAGCGTTCTCAGAAATCGGCCAAGATGAATTTCTTGCTGACTTAAAGTGTGCTGCACCAAATTATTCGAAGCAAATGACTGTCTTGAAAAGGAAAGTGGAAATTACGTTCAGTCCTTGATGTCTCGTTGCTCTGACACTCTAATGATTCTTGAAACCGACCAATAGTGGCTGAACACATTCTTTCAAGCCTTTTTTATATAAATTCTGCTACGCTGTTAAGGCGGATTAATCCGATTAACGGAAGCAAGTAGGCCTACCAGTAGTCGTGCAGCATAGTTGAATATAATTATGTAGGACCAATAATAATTAGTGGGCCGATGCGACTCAACTTCGATTAATTTCTTTTGTAGATACACCTAGGATACAAGACGTATCAATACGCCTGCATGAAGTACTCAGCCATCGTCCTTTGGCCTTGATAATTGGATTGGCCGTTGGACTCTCGTCTTTCGTCATCATTATTCTTGTGATAATCGCAATCGTCTGCTGTTGCAAGAGATCCAGAAATAGCAAAAACAAATCAACCAACGAAACTTTGAACAGAAACACAGCTGCTGCAAACGAAACACATGAACGATCATCTGATCAGGTGTATGCTAATGCAGTGTATTTACGACCAGCAGATCAGTCGCTATGCGCTAATGATGAATATGAACCGCCGTCAATTCAGTTGTATGATACTGCGCTAGAACTTGATGAGCGTGACCATCACGCTTGAAGCGGGCAATAATTGTTGTCTTATTCCTACATTTGTTGGATTACCGTTGGACTACATTTACTATTTTCAAACCATTCATGAAACAAGAGACAGGGCAACGTTAGGGTATTGCCAATTTTTACAAATTAGGCACTTTATACGTCAGCATCACGTTCCGAAGTGGTCCATACTGATTGCCCCAATGTACTAAGTTTACTAAAACTAAGTCTTGTCTATTGTCGTATACACTTCGTGCATGCAACGGTTTAACCACTTATCTAACCTAAGCGTATTGTGTCGATCAAAATGAAAAAATCCCTGTGATACAGAATTTCATTACACCCTGCGATCCGCCAGTGAAGGTCAAGCCATATAAAATTATTATTAACGCATTCTTTTACTACATTCGTCAGCATTAGGCATAGACCACAACAAAGCAGGATTTTAAATATTTATACCAAACTTTCTCCATCGTTTGTCTCATCGCTATCATTTACCTACAGCACTGTATTCCATATATATAAACAGCAGCCAATTTATACGAAAACATGTCTCTTCAGGACTTTAATTATGTTCACGCCATAACGCGTTCATCAAACCAGCTCAACAAATCTTACACTCCTTTACTCTAGACTTTATGCCTCAATTCAAACTTATGTTAATATCTTGAGAATAGTAGTCCAAACTCCATTGAAATTGTTCTCTTTCTCTTGTTAGACAACCGAAGCTCAATGCTTTGAGTTGCTACCTAAGCCATAGGTTGTCTGTAAATTGATGGCATGATGCAGTTGAGTAAGCAAATGTAGACGTAATAGTTGTGACGTGGTCAGAGGCGCAGCATGGTTTTTGGGAGCCCCTGTGCACAGTGCAGTGCTTCGGTGGTAATAATAATATTCGTTTATTAACTTTCAATCTGACCGACCCCAGAATGGTCACAGTTAACATTTTAGATGACATTGCTCCATTTTTAGTTTACATGTTTAATAGGTCCCTTACCGAAGGTCACCTCCCAGCAGTGGCGTAACAACGGGGGGCAAGGAGGGCAGCCGCCCCCCCAAATGAAAGGGCTGCCACCCCAGCTGCCCCCCAATCCCTGCGTTTGTTTTACTTTTTACTTTTACGAGTGATAAAGAATGTTATATAATTTCTTACTTATTTTATTTTTTATACAACTTCCTGTACAACTTCTTATAGGGTGGGTGATGGGAAAGTGGGACAGGCCACTATAGTGCACTGTGGGACAGACAAGCTCATTGATGTCATGTCAATGATTTCATGACACTCCTGACTACTTTCAGTATTTTGTTCAATTGCTCAATTATCGTGCGTACGGCTCGCGATGCCGATGCGCGCTTTAATTGCCATCGGTAGCCACCCCATCATTTTAAGCTGCCACCCCACTGCCCCCATGAAAAAATATCTGGCTACGCCACTGCCTCCCAGCATCTCAAAAAACGGGCTATAGTTTTCCCTACTCTTAAAAAAGTTAACATTGACTGTCAAACTTATCATCCTATCTCTAACTTTCGTTTATCTCTAAAAGTCTTGAGAGATTTGTCTCAATCCAGCTTCTCCCTTACTTTGAGCATTCTGGACTCCTGCCACCCAGCCAATCTGGGTTTAGAGGGTATCACTCCACAGAAACTACCCTGTTATTTCTCCTCTCTGATATCTACTCGGCCATTGATAAGTAACACTTAACACTCCTGGCACTCTTTGATGTTTCCTACGCCTTTGATATGGTTGACCATGAGATCCTGCTACAGCGTCTTCAACTTTCTTGTGGCCTCTCTGGACCCCCTCTTAACTGGTTCAAATCTTGCCTTTCAGATCGTTCTCAGATGGTCGTCCTTGGTGATTCCAGAACGACCTGGACTAAAGTTCGCTTTGGAGTCCCACAGGGCTCAGTCCTTGGCCCAATCTTGTATCTACTTTATACTGCTGACATTCCTTCTTTATTTGCTAAACACTTGACCACTGGTCACCTGTATGCTGACGAAGTCCAGGCATTTGTACATAGTCCTCCTCCTGCTGATCAGGTTGCTCTTGTGGAACTGATTGACTCCTCATCACATGATCTTCACTCCTGGATTTTAGCCAATCGACTTTGCCTTAATCCCACAAAGAAGCAACTGATCTGGTTTGGTAATAAACAACAGGTCCTTAAACTTAACTTCCCACTCTTGTCCTCAATGTGCCCTGACTTTACATTTTCATCTGGTGTCCGTGATTTGGGCATCACTCTTGATAGCACCCTGTCGTTCTCTGATCACCTTTCACAATCGAAACGCTCGTGCTATTATCACCTGAGGCGTCTGAGAGCCATAAGAAGATCTGTTTCCTCTTCTGTATTTAAAACTATTGTTCATGCTTTTATTTGCTGTCGAATTGACCACTGCAGCTCACTATTTGCTGGACTTCCCATAGTTCGCTTATCCTCCTTTCAGTCAGTTATGAACTCGGCAGCCAGATTTATTGCTCGTCTACCTCGCTACTCCCACATTTCTAACTGCATGACTGATGTTCTTCACTGGCTTCCTGTTGCTTCTCGTATCCAATTCAAGGTAGCCTACTGCTCTTAGTTTCAAAAACTCACACTGGACAAGCTCCTAAATACCTTTGTGACTTGATGCATAAATCATCTCTGCAGTATTTCCCCTTCCTCTCCGGTCTGCTGATCGACTAGATCTCTTGGTTCCAAGGGCAAGGACTGCCATGGCCCAACATCGTGCCTTTCCCATTGTGTGTTCTTTTATGTGGAATGACCTCCACCCCACTATCCGTAGTAAGATCTTATTGGGGGTGTCATCTTCAGCTCTTCGTTACTTGAAGTCTTTTTTATTTCCTCGTGGCTGTAATAGGCGCGTTGTAAATGCTTATATACAGTTATACACCGTGATTCAAAAAAAGTAAGCCAAATTGTTTTTCATATATCTCTAATGACTGATAATATATCACTCTAAAATTTTCCAAATCTTTAGAGAATTGGACCAAAAATATGTTTCCAAAATTACATGAGATAAAATTGAACGGATAAAAAGATATGAATCTTTCAACTTCATATGCCGAAATTTCGGTTTACAAGCAATTTTCTGTTAGATTCGATAAAATGTAAGCCAAACTTTTTTCATTATTTTTATGTCCTGATAATTAATAATTCTAAAATTCTCCAGATATGTATAGAATTGAACTGACAATATGATTCTAACAGTATGGTTTGATTATTTAATTAATTAAGATGCTCAAAATGTCCTCCTGCTTGCACGCAAGCGTGGAGTCGCTGGCGCCATTGGGCACAGCATCGTCGATTATCCTCTGGCCCAGGCCATCCCATACTTCCAACAAGCGTTACTTCAGATGTCTATATCATAGATAGTTGTCTGGTAGACTCGGTCTTGCATCACGGCCACGCTCCACATTTTATAATCGAGAGGATTCAATTATGGGCTGTTCGGAGGCCATAATGTGGGAGAAATGAAGTCTGGCGTCTCTCTTGCAGCATTTCGATGGTTTCCTTGGTTCTGTGGACTGGGGCACTGTCCTGTTGAAAACAAAGTAGCCTTCTGGGGTTAGATTTCTGATTACAGGTAGAAGATACTGTGACAGCAGAACATCGCGATAATAGGCTCCATTAATTTTTACTCCAGGATCACTGAAGACCAAAATTGGGAACTATCAAGCGTCGAAACCGCAAAGAACGCCATAACAGACTTGCGGAAAACTGAAATTTCGGGAGATGAATTTGAATTATTCATATCTTTCTATCCGTTCAACTTTTAACATGATATTTTGGAATCCTATTCTTGGTTCAATTCTCTAAATATTGGGAAAATTTTTATAAGAACAATCATCAGGCATTAGAGATATAAGGTAAACAATATGACCTGCATTTTATTGAATCTAACAGAAAATTGCTTGTAAACTGAAATTTCGGCATATGAAGTTTAAGGATTCGTATCTTTTTATCCGTTCAACTTTATTTCATGAAATTCTGGAATCATATTCTTAGTCCAATTCTCGAAATATTTGGAAAATTTGAGCGTCATATGTTATCAGGCATTGGAGATATATGAAAAACAATTTGGCTTACTTTTTTTGAATCACGGTGTACAATAGGCCTACCATACAATGCAATACAATATAATACACACACATACATACGTACATGCATACATACATGCATACATACGTACATACATACATACATACATACATACATACATACATACATACATACATACATACATACATACATACATACATACATACATACATACATACACACATATATATATACATACATGTACGCATGCATGCATGCATGCATGTATGCACATACATATAGAGTTAGCAGCATATTCGTTAGTCTATATTTAATCTAGCTAAAAAAGAACGCAGTCCCATAGCCTACAGCATATTAGTACAGCAACATACACAATGTAAAACTGAAGGACGTCTGGCAGGCCTTGCCGTTTTAGAGTAGCTTTAGTATTATGAGACTAACACAATAATAGGGGCCTGGCTTCTACGCCAGTGGTGTCAAACGTGCGACCCGCCCTTGTATCTGATAAATGCGGCCCTTTGCCGATTTTTTCAAAGAAAGAAATCGGTTTGGAACAGATTTTTCAGTTTTTGTGTTTTGAACCAAGTTTCAAAATGTTTCGTACCGGTAGGCCTATTCATTTTGCTGTGAACAGTGAGTTTGCAACAGGCTACTGATTGAGTTAGTGGACCTCCAAAGCGATTCCATGCTGACTCAGAAGTATCCTACAACCAAGTTGTTTTTCGAATTTTATCCCTTTCTATACCATAAGATAAATTCCGAAATCTGAACCTATTTGCAAAACGCAAAATTGCAAAGTTTTTGGCTGTAGACCACATAACCCACATAATGAGAACAACTTTTTCATTAATAAATATTAATAAATTTCAATGGACAAGTCCTACAGTTATAGGTGAATATTTCCAAGCTGTAGGCCAGTGTAGGGCCTACTGCGATTGGTCGCACCTCAGCAGATAAAACCAAACATTGATGCTCTTGTCTTTGGAAAGCGTTGTCCGATGAGTTGCGCTAACCACATGTCCTTGAGCATCGCTTCTGAGACGACTTAATATTATAATATCTTAACGTTTAATTAAGCTACTTCATGCTTAGCTTTAGATAATAGGCCTAATAAATATGTTATTGATGCAGTTCATATCAGTTTGACTCCAAGTCTTCAATTTTGTATGGTGTGGCCAACCATAAAATTAGACTGAAAATATATTATTATAAATGTTTTAGGATTATATCATTAGTGCAGTATTGTATCAATTATAGCCTACTGCAACGATATAGTTCCATATAAAATAATGGTTTCACGTGCATGATATATTTTTATGCTTCGGCCCGCTAGCCGTCGCAAATTTTCAAATGTGACCCACATGATGACTTGAGTTTGAGACCACTGATCTGCGTTACGGCCACAACTTCTGCTGTTGATTAATAGACAAGATCAAGCCTGCATGGGTGTGTGTGCATACATACCAGCCATGCATCAGGGTGCATACATTCGTATAAACTAACTAGTAGACTCTATACAAAATTTTGACAAGACGACACTATAATAGGACGTACTACCCTTATATTTTACCTGAAAGGTTTCTTTCATCTGACGCACACACCGTGACCATTTTGGATGCGCAAATAAGATATTTTTGCTTACTCAGTGGCCTCGATGAACTAGCCTATAATATATCTATATAAATAAAGAGACGATTCTGTGTGTCTGTCTGTTTGTCCGGGATGCATTTCGACAGTTTAGCACCTTTTCACTCCAGACTTTTACTACCGTGTCCGTCTCGGCATGGGACACCCAGCGGAGAATTTCGTGAATCTCTTCCTCCATGGGGGCCAGGCTGCGGGGTGCAAAAACTCTCAATTTCGGTTCGACATTCACGCATATGAATGTATGCATGGGTAAATCTAGATTCTAGATGTTGTGTGCAAAAGTGAATGCTTAGTATTCGAATATTCATAGGCTATATATTAGGGTGTCCCACGATTGCACAGGAAAAATATTTTTCTTGAAACTTGAAATGCAGTCCCTCCAAAAAGTTTCCTTATGGTCCTATGATAGTACCTGCCAAATTTCTGGACATTTTGAAAATATTTAGAGGCCGCTCAAAGCTCACATATAATATGTGTAAGTTGTCACAAATTATACGTGCGACATATAGGCCTATGAGTTTGAAATTTTCGGAGGTCCACACTTTGATCCCACTAGCGTGCTTATGTATTGCTTAATAACCTTATATTGCTCTGAAATACTAAAATCTACAAATATGCAACCTTATTGTATTTGCGAATGAGGTTTTTCAAGCATAAGGACGACAGTTAAGCTCTCGAGCAAACGAATGATGTAAATGTCGTGCACTAGGATTGCAGGTCGCTACCTCCACATGGCAATCATCAGTGGAGTAGAAATGAATAAGGTTAACAGATTGTCAGTCTGATTTTTCTCTAGTTGGTGGAAGTAGCCTACAAACATGTTGGTGTGCTAAAGTTGACCTCTGGACCAGGACAGGAATCAACGGTTGCAGTTTGAACCTTTTGAAGTCGTGAAAGTGTGATGCATTAGGCCTAATTATTGGCAAATGCTTTGAGACAACGGCTTTCAATAACTGCATATTAAATAGAGTTTGCAATGCCTTGCACCCTTCTACATCAGCCATCAGTCGTAACATCTTGTTAACATCACAGAAATCTTTTAAGTCCAGTTGCCTGGTGCATTCTTTGTGTCCTTGGTAAAAATTTGTCCATCAATGGTCTGTAATTAAGCTCTGCAAGCCATTTAAAGATGAATGCTCCAATCTGGTTCACCATCAACCAAACCCTCGACCAATGCTACTGCAGTCTGCATCTAACAAATCATAAGAATTCATTACTGAACAGCTTTAGCGTGGCCATACTCGAAATATGACTATCAAGAATTTTCAAAACTCTTGGTATTCATGGTTGGATTGAACAATTCGGTAGCATTTCGCAAGCCTGTTGCCATCACAGAGCAAGTTGGATGGGTAAGGCAATATAGATCTAATTGCTTTATGATGGAAACGAATCACATATACAGTTGACGACCGTGAATTACAGGGCATCCAACCCAAACAAGTCTCAGATTTGTGATTGACATCTACAGTCAGGCGGTGTTCTCATGTAGAGTCACTGCTCTCTTTGAATTAATCCATAGCTTTATAATTCTGGCAATGCTGCTCTAGATGACAAGTCTGAAAATGATGCAACATCATTCTTGGTATACCAGCACCTAAGATATAAGAGATAGCAATTCTCTCTGTTCTTTCAGTGAGTTCTCATTAATGTGGAATAACGGGGTTATCTCTTCCTAAAAGTTTTTCCCAAACCATGCTGCGTTCAAATATAGTTTTCTCGATCTTTCGGTGAAAGAGTGGCGAGATAGCCAATCGTATAAGACCACGTGTGATTTTTCATAACGTTGGTCTGTGTAAATGACTGTGCTGAACAAACATGACGCAGCTTTGATACAGAATTTCAGCTCAACGATAACGAAGAACGTAGATCGGAGACAATTTCTCGTACAGGTTGTCGAAAAACACAGGCACATGTTTTCTAACCACAATTGTGACAATCTTGTTGACATGTGTAAATGTAGAACGTAGAACTGAAGAACAATTTGAGTGCAGTGATGTAGAATCAGCAGATCAGTATGAGAATAGTAAAAAAAATAACGGTCCAGACGTTGATTTGTTGTGTAGCTGCATGGGGTGTGCAATTAAAACTTTACTGTGTGGTCCTAGGACAAATAGGGGTTGAACCTCACAGCCCCCTCAGAATTTCTTACTATGAAGCAGATGAAGGTATGGAGGAGCTAAAACCACGACTTGTTACATTATCAAGAGTTTGTAATGACTACTCCCAATGATTAGTTGTGTGTGCACTGATATTGTGTCCAAAGTTCAAAAATCTCAAATTTTTCTCCATTTTGCATTTTTTGAGCATAAGACTATGCCCAAAATATCCATTGTATCCAATAAAGTTAAATACCTGTTAATTCTACCATTCACGAGCTTTCCAAGGGTAGTAAATTTGTTATAATAGGATCAACGATTGGGATATAAAGGCATTTAGAAGTTGGACACATCAGGCGCAAATTATGCCAATATGGGTTAAATTTGGGCGGCTTGAGCCACCCCTAAATATTTTTTTAGTGTCATAAAACTTTACAGGTGTTATTATGGGACCATATGGAAACTTTTTAGGGGGACTGCATTTCAAGTTTCTAGAAAAATATTTGTTGGGACACCCTACTATATATGTTGCTTGCACGTGTCTATTATGCGTGCGTGTATTCAGGTTGTAAATACGTGCATTCAGGCTGTATATTATAGGCATAGCCTATTCACACCTGTCAGTTTATATACGTTGGTCGTCAATGCTGTACACTGCAAGAACTCAGTGTAACGTTAATTTATTGATCGCGATATGAGTAACAGAATTAGAAACCGTCTATTGTTAACACAGCTGCTAATAATTTACTACGGTAAGAGTAAGCTCGATTTCTGCTTTTTGTTTTATTTATTTCCAGCATTTGCCATAACGCCCCTTCAAGCTTTATACTCAGAGGCGCTCCCGACTACAGCGCGGACACTGCATCGGAGTTTCACGCCGAAGTGCACGAGCAATTTCTTGTGAATGAAGGACTTGCTCAAAGTCCCTATGCAGCGGCTTTGAGGTGAATTCGAACCTAGAACCCTCCGGATGTAGGCTAAAGCTCAGTACCCACCTTTACACCACTGCGCCCCGCGGTTATAATTATATTTAGACTATAGGCCTATATAGCCTAAATGAGCGTGCTTTATGTGGCACAGTTAACAACTCAGAGGTGTTTCGCTACAATGGGTTAAACGGTATTTAGTTTCATACGATCGAAGTCCATCGGTTACCAAACAAGGCTGAAATCACAGGAAAAAGTCTACAATGTTCACCAGTTTTTGTACACTAAGGCACAGCCCATTGAGAGGAATGCCATATAGGGTCTAAAAGTCGACACCATGCACCCCGTGAACCTTTAAACAGTTTTTAGCGGCTAAGTTTTGTAAATCCATCCATTGCTAAACGAGGGAGCGGAACGAATTATGACTGACATCTCAAAATTTCTCTCACCTCAGACAAATCCTCCATAAATGAATGAATGAATGAATGAATGCATAAAAGAGCGATTTAATTATTAAAAGAATGGAGGTAGGAACGAATGGACGAATAAATGAAAAAAGGTGAAATTTCCAACGAATGAAGCCATTTATTTATCCTCAACTTTATCTCCCACATCAGCATACGGGTGGAAGACAACCGGAGCAGATGTAAACTTACACAATGTACATGTCCGTGGCGTAGCCAGGATTGTTTCATGGGGGGTTTATGGCCGGAAACCCTGTTTTTTGCTATTTTTTCTTACTTAAATGGGAAAATAACCTTAAATATTTTTCGGACCAAATGGGTGGTTTTAACCCCGAAACCCCCCTTGCCTACGCCACTGGTACATGTATGCTATGATCCGCATCTAAACACACGATCTTCAACGAAGTCCCTCTAGAGCTGTCGCCGACCCACAGCATGAAAGAGTCTTCCGCCCCCTATGTGAAAAATGTGTCATCTCTGGAGACATAAAAATCACAATTCAAGACTTAGCTATATTCAAAATATCGTATGGCTGTGTTTTTGCTGTGCTTTTGTCCCTTTCGTAGGCGAGGTGTGAGCAACTGGGTTTTACAAATCGTCTTATTATTATTATTATCATCATCATCAACATTATTATTTTTCTTTCCCTTCAGGCTAGAATTATTCCCTCTGGCAAGAGGTCAGCCACTCAATCAACATTATTATTATTAGGTTAGGCTATTATTATTATTATTTTACGCCGAAGCGCATGAGCAATTGCGAGTGAAGGACTAACCCAAGGTGATTATTATTATTATTATTATTATTATTATTATTATTATCATCATCATCATCATCATCATCATCATCATCATCATCATCATCATCATCATCATCGTCGTCGTCGTCGTCGTCATCATCAACATAATTGTCATAATTCACAAGCCCATTGCATTGAAGCAAATAAAATTATGACATATTGATTCTTTATTGAAACTTCTGATTGACATGATAAACCAAATATTAATTATTGAAGTAAGGGTTTCATCTGATCCAGGATGAATTCAAGAATTTAGCGGTTTGCCTTCAATGTTATCATTGTAATTGCTCAGATAGCTATCAACTTAAAACAATTCATATCATACATCCACCAAGCCTACATAATAAAGTTATTATCACGACTGAAAGAAGCTGATGAAAGAGCTAAGGGGACAACATCCACATCAACCGAGAAATTACAGGTAGGCCTAAGCTTATTTCAGTGCAGCTATTAAGGTCATAAGAATGGTAACAGGCCCACACCCATACGGTACGCTATAATAGACGTCTACCTCAGCTGAATTCAGAAGTTTTATAAGTAACTAATTTGAACTTCGTGAGATTTGTGATCTGGAATGTTAGTCCTAACATGCATTTTCTGCTTCAGGACTTTGTGCATTGTAGCCTACACCGAACACTCCAAGCAATGGCTTCGCGCACTTCACCTGGCTTTCTCTATGCATTACTCCTCGAGTTCCTACCCTTTTGCCGCTTTATGTTTCCAATTCATCGCCTCATACATCTCTTGTTTCCAATTTCTTACTGACTGTAAGCCTATGTCACCTCTGCGGCTGCTTACTACACCACGAGCTAGACTTTGATCTTCGTTTCTCTAAGTGTAAGGAACTTTCTCGAAAAATAAAACACATGTAAATAGGCCTATATGGCTGATTGTTTTCAGCATCAATATATTTATCAGATTATTATTATTATTTCTTATTGTTGACTCTGCTTTGTTATTTGTCTTTAGGATTTGCTACTTTTGGTCGTTTAATTAACACTCCGATTAATCAAGCGTTCACCCTATCCTCCGATAGCGTAACCATGAATTGTTCTTCTACACTTGGATCCAGTTCCATAACTTGGTATCTAGTACCGGTGGGCGACAAATTCAACCTGACTATTGCGTCAGGGTATGTTGTTTACTCGACATATATCCAGTTGTACTCGATTAATCAGCCAACAGCAAATGAATCCAACCTGATCATACGCTCATTCAATGATTCCTCAGCCGGAACATTTACATGTGCAGACGGGGAAATGGTTGCACACTCTCAGCTGATAGTATGTCGTGAGTATATTTCAGTTTGTTTAACCGCTTAAACCAGAGGTGGGCAACCGGTTCGTCAGTGTCGGCCGCATCAAAGTCTTACATTCTGACCATGGCCGCCAGTGTTTAGTCTGGTTCCCGTATTCTGAAGGGGGAGAAATCGTGGTTTCTGGGGAGGGACATAGGAGCGTCCGGCGGACGATCGCCGAGGCGAGTAACGCCAAGAGGGGCAGAGTTTTAAGTTTTTTAAATTTCCACATTGCAATGGTAGCATTTTAAGCTGTCATCTAAACAAAATTGCTGTAGCCTACATCTTCAGTGCTGACAAGAGTGGTCTAAAACTTCAATAAAATATGCTTGTTCCATAATCACAATAAAAATTTATATATTTAAGCCTTAAACATAGAAAGTACGACTCACTGTACGAGTTCTTTTATATTTGAGCAATGAGTAATGTGATAAGTGAAACTGCCACGTATTGTAGACGCAGAGAGGGGCGAAGTATAAGATCACAAAGATACATCGGAGCAAGACACAATTAGGACTTGAAGACCAACACAAAAACTCTGAACTGTAAAACCTAAAGGCAGAAGGAGGAAACCAGTGAAGCCATGAATGTTGAAAATGTGGAAAATCGAAGATGGCGGGCAATGAACCTAGCAGCAGCATTGAGGACAGTCTGTAGAGCAGGGGTCTCAAACACGCGGCCCCGCGGGCCGCATGCGACCCGTGGAGGCGTGGACCCGATTAATGCGGCTCGCGACAGCTAGGATATCTGGTGTTTTATTTTTTAAAGAAAGAAGCCTGAAAACCCGATTCTGCAATTCTTTTGCGATCTGAGCAAAGGTTCAAATTATTTTCTACTTTTTGCTGTGGACATTGAATCTGCAACAGCAGATATTATACAGATGCATATATTGACCATCAGTGCGATACCATGCTGAAGCATAAGTAGGCCTATTAAGTAGCCTACACAACGAAGTTGTAACTCCGGTATTCAACACATTTCCACCACAAGACAAAAATCCTAATCTGCACATGGCTGCAACACGCATATTGGCAATGTTTGACAGTAAGCCTGCCTTAGCTGCAGGTCAATATAATTATGTGAGCAGCTTTTTCATCTCAAAGATGGACACGTACGCCTTACATATAGGCCTAACCATTTGGAAGCCGTACTCCGATTGATCGCATCTCAGAAGATAAACATAAAATCCATTGATGGTCTCGTAGCTGGGAAACGTTGTCAGATGAGTAGGCTACTTCTGAAACTACTGACTGTAAAACCTTAATGCTTGAAGCTTCAACAAGTTTGGTTTTAGGTATTACTAAAATAATGTGCTATTGACGCACTTCATATCATTGTGACTCTGAGTTTATATTTTGTATGTAGCTTCCATATGTAGGCTACCATAATATTATTAGGCTACACAGTTATGCGGAAAATATAATATTAGGCTCAGTGGCTCACGTATATTTTGCAGGATAGGCCTAATCATCATTACAGTATAATTACTAGACCTACATGTATAAAATTGTATATTGTATAATATAATAATTATGATGTAATGATAGTTTCTCCAGCGAGATATATTTCCATGTTGCGACCCGCGAGCCTGGTAAATTTTCAAATGTGGTCCACATGACGACTTGAGTTTGAGACAACTGCTGTAGAGGAGCTAGACGAACTTTATGGAGGTCAAAAAGGACAGAATTGCAGTAATCAATCCGAGATCAGACGAATGCATTAACAATAATATTTAGGCAAGACTTATAAGTCGAATATGAACCAGAAATGCGAATAGCTCTGAGACGCCTTAGCTGGAAATAGGAAGAGTGAATAAACTTGGCAGTGTTCAATAAAGGCAAGAGAACTATCTAGGGTGACACCTAGGTCTTTCATTTGAAATGAGGAAAAGTTTGAGAGCAGGGCTTAAAGTGTGCCAGGACGGTCATGGACGGCGTCCTGGCACTTATTTTCGAGGCAGGACGCCGTCCTATGACTTATTTGGCCAGCACTGCCAGGACGGTCGTCCATGACTGCCAGGACGGCGTCCATGCAGTTCACAAATAGCTGGCAAACAAGAGCCTAAAATGGCTCCATTTGAGGTCGACACAGCTAAAAATGCGCCGGTCGCTGGGGCTCCGCCCCAGACCCCGCTGTCTTACCTTCAGTGATGGGGAAAATACTTTTTAAAAGTATTTTGAGTATAAGTAAAAATACTTGGTCACAAAAGTATTTAAAATACAAGTAAAAATACTTTTTTTATAAAAGTATTTAAAATACAAGTATAAAATACTTGACTTCGAAAAGTATTTAAAATACTAAGTACAAAATACTCACTGCCAAACTATATAACAATTAAGGAAGTATTATTACATTGCGACAAAAAATACATAGAATTTTGAACACAAACATTTCTTCAGCATTCAGTTCAGCATTCTTTGTGTCCATGTCTAATGGGTCTCATGGAATTAATTAGCCCATGCCATCATCACTGTCATCTTAAACACTTGAAGGGCCACCGAGCAGTATGGTGACTTCTCACTTCTGGCTCATATCCTGCTTTCCAGTGATGTAGTCGAGTCCACCTGAGCTTAGTCTGAGTCATGCCCGAGTCCATCTAAACTGAGTCCGAGTTGAGTCTGGGTCTAAAAGTGTCCAAGTCCGAGTCTAAGACGCTAGAGATGGGGATCCAAGTTCGAGTCAGAATCCATTAACATCAAGATCCACAGAAACACTCAATTTAATGGCATATAAAAATATCGATAGCCCACTACCTATACAGAAAGAATGGTCAATGTAATTTATCCAAATTGAACTTTAAAAACATTAAGTTGGATAAATTTTGTTCAGAAATCTGACGCAATGAGATGGATAAAAGTTGTTACACTTCTGAACACAGATTCAACGTAGATACCTTATAAAATCTGCTATGTTGAGACATCGTATCACAATTCTGCCCTTAAAGTAAGTCTTCGAAATCTGTGGTATGGGAATGGGCCGAATGGCCTATCCCTTGTGATATTAATACAATAGACTGCACCAGCACAGGTCAACTAAGTGTTATAGGTGCCTTCCTGTATGCTGTAATTCGTCAAGTGTGTAGTCTGTGATCCATTAATGGAGATCAATGTAATAAAACTCTGAGCCCCGTTCCAAGGTCAGAGAAGTTCCAATTGCCACCAGCCAATAGACACGTCTAAATGCCTTCCTCATTTGTCCTATTCATAAACATCTAGATTGTTAAATCTAGCCTTTGTTCTATTCTATCAGCGTAGACAAGTCCATTGTGGTGCCAAACATCAAACTGATTTGGAACATAATTATTATAATATTATGGGTGTCATAAAGTTGTAGGCATTATGTATAGACTCGGTGTACTCTTCCCATACACCATACATCAAATAAACTACTGGACTGGATGCTGGTTGAAGGTTATGGGAAACTGAAAGAAGAGGCTCAACACCGGGAAGAGTGGCGCCGTCGGAAGTTCGAACCTGCCGTGGGGCAGAGAACATGAAGAAGAATACATCAAATACACCTGTAATTAACATTCCTCACCCTGTGTTCAGCGGTGCCCAGTCATCCGTAACAACGACTAATCAATGTCAGCCTGTTTTACTGTATTGTGTGACTTAAACCTCCTGTACAAGGATTCCTTTGTTTGTGTAATGAAGCAGCCTAGTGCATGAGAATGCAATATTGCATAGCTAATTGCAGCTGGTGAGATTTAAAAGTATTTTGAAAAAGTATTTTGACATAATCATATTCTTAAGTACAAAATACTATCAAAAAAGTATTTTCAGTAAAAGTATAAATACTTGATCATAAAAGTATTTAAAATACAAGTACAAAATACTCAGATTGTATTTAAAATACTATTTTAAATACTAGTATTTTAAATACTTCCCATCACTGCTTACCTTCTTAATTACCTAAACTTTTCACTGTTGTGATTACGGTAAAGACAAAACCTTTATCTTTTACAATAAAACGTTTATTTTTTTTGTCATCCTGGTAGCTTGCAACACTGAAAAACGACTTATTCTTGAAGTTTTCGCGACTTTATTGTTCACAAATAGCTGGCAAACAAGAGTCTAAAATGGCTCTATTTGAGGTCGACACAGCTAAAAATGCGCCGGTCGCTGGGGCTCCGCCCCAGACCTCGCTGGGGGAGCTTACGACGCTCCTCAGACCCCCTAGTCGGCATGGGATTCGTGCCTTCGGCACTCGCAGCCTCGCGCCTTCGGCGCCGCCACTGACGACCAATTATACAATTCAGCGTCCTGGCACTTCTTTTTTTTACACTTTAAGCACTGTTTGAGAGTATATATCGAGTAGTCGAGTTTTTGAAGCTGCATGGAAGTGCAAACCAAATTAAGAGGGTTTGGGGGAGAGTTCAAACAAAGACGAATAGATGACATCCGAAATTGAAGATCTTGAGATAGAGCATCAATTTGATTTGCAAGAAGGAGTTGAGCAGAAGGGGTCCATGGCCAATTGCCATAGACTTGGACATCATCAGCGCGATGGTGGCCACTTGCAGAATGGCTAGGGAAAAGAGAGGGAATATCAACCGTGTAAAGGATAAAATTTAATAAAAGCGGCCTAGGACAGAACCCTGAGGAACACCCAACACAACAGGGGGACAGTGGCGGCGCCAGGTCTAAAATTTCGGCAGGTCGCATCGGGGTCATGGGAACTATTTGGCAGGTCGAAGAAATTGATGATTCTTGTTACATGTTTAACGACATTGCCATATCAAAGATGATTAGTGTCGCCCTCCTCTTTTATCTAGTCGTGGGACTGGCACTGGCAGAGAACAACCAAAATTGACCTGGAGGTTCTTGCTCGAGAGTTCCCTCACTTTACCTTCTCTTCCTCTGTCCGGGATCTTGGAGTCACATTGGACCAAGAACTTACTTTTACGCGGCATATCAACCTGCTTTGCCGCAGTTGCTACTACCAATTGCGTCAGCTTAGAGTGGTGCTCCGCTCCTTAACCTTCAATGCTGCCTTAACGCTAGTTCATTCTTTTGTCGTCTCTCGTCTGGACTACTGCAGCGCCCTCTATGTGGGTCTTCCGGTGTCTCGGGTTGGGTGCTTGGATCGGGTCTTGCGCTCTGCGGCACGCCTTGTTGGTCGCATCCCAAGATTCGGCCATGTTACTGACTATATGCGGGATGTCTTGCATTGGCTCCCTTTTTCACAAAGGATCACTTACCGGATATCTTCCTTGGTTTGGCGCTGTCTCGCGGGTGTGGCCCCTGTTTATTTGCAGGAGCTCTGTTGCTCCACCCTGAACGTCCAGCGCCGTGGCTCTCTCCGCTCTTCTAAACAGGCTCAGCTTCTTGTCCCCCGGTCACGCACTTCTATCACACAGAACCGTGCCTTTTCTGTCGTTGGCCCTACAACCTGGAATGGGCTTCCTGTGGAACTACGTCTTGTGCCTAGAGCCTTTGAGACTACGTTCTACTCTGCTCTTAAAGCTATTCTTTTTAACCGTGGTTGGGTCGGGAGCGCTTCTGAGTAGATACTCTTGAAGAGGCGCTATATAAGTGTTTGAAATGAATGAATGAATGAATGAATGAATGAACCAGTGGCGAAATTGATGATTGAATTTGAAGCACGTATATAGGCCATCTTCTTTAAGTTCTCTGCCACTCGGCAGGTTTCAACTTTTAATGACGTCATTCTTAATTCTCTTCTGCTCGTTGTATCCGTCGGTCATCATCCATCCCAGAATCTTCTGTTTCGGTCTTCCTCTCTTTCTCTTTCCTTCAATCTTTCTTCTATGATATTTCTCAGGAGTGAATCTCCTCTTATTCGTTCCAATCCAGTTCTTTTGCCTTTCTCTTAAAGTTGTCATCAGTGATCTTTTTTTCTCCTACTCTTTGCAGCTGAACCTCTTCACTCGTCACTCACTCCGTTCAGCTCACCTTTTCCATCCTTCTCCATATCCTCAAAAGCCTCCAATCTCACGATATCCTCTTTCCTGATTGTCCACGTCTCCGACCCATACAGTACCACACTCCATACGGGTACTTTGACAAGTCTCTTCTTTGGATCTTTGTTTGACCCTCCTCTCATCGACTCTTCTCTTTTCGTGAACGCATCTATTACCAATACTATTCGTTTTATATCACCATGGCATCTTGAATCCGTTGTTATCATACTTCCCAAGTAGCAGAAGCGCTTGATCTGTTTCACTTCCTCTCCATTTATTGTTATTTCCACTGCTATTATCTCCAAATCATCATAATCTTTGTGTTTCCGATATTTAACTTCATGCTGCATGTTAGCACAGAATAGATAAAGCGTATCTATTCCGTGATTTTAGTGAGCCTAAGTGAGGTCCTGTTTAATTGATCCATCAATTTCAACAGCACCTCAACCCCTCCTGTGTAGTCGCCAGCATTACTTGGTCGTCGGCATAGCATAACATACCATAACATAACATAATATAATATAATCTATATAAATAAAGAGAAGATTCTGTGTGTCTGGGTGTTTGACCGGAATGCATTTCCATAGTTTTTGAGCTTTTCACTCCAAACCTTCACTACTGTGTCCGTCTCGGCATGGGACACGCAGTGGAGGGGTTTGCGAATCTCGGCCGCCATGGGGGCCAGGGTGGGGAGCCAAAAACCCTCATTTTCCCTGTTGGACCTTGCCCTTTCAAGCTTATGACAGCACTTTTCTTTCGGGTCCCATACATGTACGTATAAAAGCAGTGTTTTGCCAGTCCGGATTTCACGGGTCGCGTACCGGTCGAGGTCGGGGGGAGGGTTGATGGGGGGGGGGGGGGTGGAGGCGAGGAGGTGGGGATGAAGGGAGGCGGTGGGATGAGAGGGTGGAGGGGCTGGGACGAGGACATTTTCCCGAAAACCCTAAATTTCTCGGGTGGCGTACCGGTGGAGGTCGGATTATGGTGTGGGTGGTGTTGTGGGTGCGGGGAAAATTTTGGGAGTGAACATTTTCCCCGAAAACCAAAATTTCACGGGTGGCGTACCGTGGAGATCGGAGTTAGTGGTGGCGTGTTGTAGAGTGGGTGGTAGAGTGGGGGCGGTGGTTTTTTGGGGAGAGAAAAATTTCCCGAAAACCAAAATTTCACGAGTGGCGTACCGGTGGAGGTCGGAGTTAGTGGTGGCGTGTTGTGGGGGGGGGGGGGTAGGGAAGAGGTGGGAAAAATTTGGGGGAAACTTTTTCCCCGAAAAACAACATTTCACGGGTGGCGTATCGGTGGAGGTCGGAGGTAGTGGTGGCGTGTTGTGGGGGGTAGAGAGGCGGGAAATTTGGGGGGGAGAATTTTTTCCCCCGAAAACCAAAATTTCACGGGTGGCGTACCGGTGGAGTTCGGAGTTAGTGGTGGCGCGTTGTGGGATGATGGGCAGGTTTGGGACGGTGTTTTTTGGGGGTGAGAAAAATTTCTAGAAAACCACAATTAGTGGTGGCGTGTTGTGGGGGGTGGGGAAGGGGTGGGGAATATTTGGGGAAGAATTTTTCCCCGAAAATCTAAATTTCACGGGTGGCGTACCGGTGTAGGTTGGAGTTAGTGGTGGCGTTTTATGGGGGGGAGGTGGTGGGGGAGGGAAATATTTTGAGGAGTTTTTCCCTCCGAAACCCAAAATTTCTCGGGTGGCATACCGTTGGAGGTCGGAGTGTGGGGTGTAGTGTGATGGGGTTGTGACCAGAGCGGGTCGAATCCTAAATTTCCCGGGCAACGCCGGGTACCCCAGCTAGTATAATATATAATATAATATATTATATTATAATATAATAATATAATATAATATAACATAACATAATATAATAAATATAATATAATCTATAGTCTATTTATAATTAAATATTATTCATCGATGGGCATTACCGATATTTACAAAGCTTTCGAGCGGGTTATAAATGTGCGTTGTGCACACATTAATAATCGCATGAGATTTGTTAATATTGCTCTTGCCTACGTTCAGGCCCGCATTAAGGTAGGTGCTAAGGGTGCTGCAGCACCCGGGCCCGCGGGTTTAGGGGCCCGCATTTTCGGAAATGATGAAATTTCTTAGCAAGAATACTGTAACAATGATAAAATACGAAGTTATCGCCGACGAAATATTGGCGAAGTTCTCCCACACATCCGATTTATTAGCTCCAGCTTATGAATTGGTTGAAATCGCAGGAACTTATTGTTATTGTAAATTTTTCTTTGGGAGCAGGGCCGGATTAAGAAATGTGGGGAAATTTTTTCGGAATTTCGGCCACAAATTTTGATGACCTTTTTTGGTCGTTTGGTTGAAATTTGCTAAAAATCTTTTTAAAAATTGGAAATTTTCCCGCATGTGTTGGGGGACCCCTAAAGTGTGGGGCCTCTGTTCGGTCGAACATGTCGAACATGCCTTAATCCGGTGACAGGACAATTACCCCCTGGACAATTACCCCCGGACAATTACCCCCGGACAATTACCCCCGGGGACAATTACCCCCCGGACAATTACCCCCCGGACAACTACCCCTGTGCCAATTACCCCCCGGACAACTACCCCCCGTGCCAATTACCCCCCGGACAATTACCTCCCGTACCAATTACCCCCCCGGACAATTACCCCCGCGCCAATAAAGAAGTCTATGTCATGTTCATCTATTTTCGCACTCAACGAAACGACACCATTTGCTAAATTCTTCTGTTTCACATAAATAAAACCTTCGAAACAAAGTTTATCTTTCCCTCTCTCGGATTTATAAAATTCCATCATGACTAGATATGGATAAATTAAGCAGACTGTGAGTATTGCATTGAATGGTCAGCTAAATTTTATGCAAGAGCGTACAGGTAACGTATGCCTGAGAGCGAGATAAACAGGTACATAGAGAAAGACAGAGAGAGGAACAGAGAGGCATGGACTCCATGGAGTGCTAGAAGGAGGCATGTACGCAGATAGATGAGAAATAATGGTAGTAGAGCAAGGAGTGTGTATAAGTGTGTACAATAAGTATTGTAGAGTGAGTCAATGAAGAAAGTTGTCTACATAGTAAAGTTACTTTAGGATAGGCTTTGGCAGCGCTGAAGGTCTGAAAAATACGTGACACCATGACCATGAGAATGTTCGTTCCCTATACGAAGATACGAGTGGGAGAACAAGCTCACACTGTGCCACGGGGGGGTAGTTGTCCGGGGGGATTGGTATGGGGGGTAATTGTCCGGGGGGTAATTGGTACGGGGGGTAATTGTCCGGGGGGTAATTGGCACGGGGGGTAGTTGTCCGGGGGGTAATTGGCACGGGGGGTAGATGTCCGGGGGGTAATTGTCCTAGGGGGCAATTGTCCAGGGGGTAATTGTCGGGGGGTAATTGTCCGGGGGGTAATTGCCCTAGACCCCTTAATCCGGCCCTGTTTGGGAAGTATCAACAGTGATGGACTATCTTACATTAGGCCATGCGGGTCAATCATTTTGACTGGCTTCTTTAAAATAATAAGATAAAATAATAACGTTAGGAGACATGTTATTGGATAACTCTTAATTTCTTAGACCTATTATAGCTTATCGTCTTCTTCTACAGTTTTCTGCCTCCGAGGCTGGCTGAAATGTCCGATGCCTCTTCCTCAAACTTTCGACAAGCCTATCCATTTGGTATTATCCAATTCAGCATAACCTGTCGTTGTCCTCCTCTTGTTCGCTTCCCTTCATTTTTCCTTCGTGACCGTTCTCGCAGTGATTCTGCCCTCAACCTGTGTCCTACCAACTTCCTTTGTCTCGATCTATTTCACGGTTCCACGACAACTGGTCTACCGACAACTCGTCTACCGACAACTCGTCTCCGGACAATTGGTCTAACGACAATTGGTCTACAGACAAAATAATAGTATTGATGAAATAGAAGCTGGATTTATGAAAATGGTTTCTTAGCTTAAATGGAAGCTGCATGGATGATTTTATTCATGTATTTCGACATGCATCCAGTTTCTACTTCAGATCTAAAAATATCTTCATCCAGCTTCTATTTCTCACCCGTTATTTTCGTCAATCCAGATTCTATTTCCCTGTAAAAGAGCCATCATCCAGATTTCTTTTCTCTTGCGTTTTTTCATCAATCCAACCTCCATTTCACCTGTAAAAACTTTCATACAGCTTCCATTTCTCAAACGCTGGATCAGTTGTATGTAGACCAGTTGTCGTAGACGAATTGTCCAGAGACCACTTAATTATCGTTAGATGAGTTGTCGGTAGACGAGTTGTCGTGACACCCTATTTCACTGTGTAGGCCTGCTCTTCTCCGATAATTCCTAGACTTAGATAATTGGTGCAAGAAGATCACGACGCTCTAAAGAGCGGTTTGCCAGGATATTATTGAAGTCTGCGAAAGAAAATAGGACGCTATATTTTATTAGACCTGAAAATATATGAAGAGGGGATTAAAAGTTTAAATTTAAGAATTACGATAAACTGAAAAGAAAAGAGAAAACATTAATCCAGAGAAACGGATGATAAAACATTGACATGGAGTGCACGTGGTGTTGTTTGGATTTGATACATGAACCATGAGAGCAGGCAATATAAGCTTAATCATAAGAAGACAGGAGGTCTTCGAAATGTGGACATGGGGAACAATGAAGAAAATCAACTTTGATGGATCATAAGCATAGGGCTTATAAATATAAACAACAATTGAAGAATCTAGTCGTTCGTTCCATCTGTCACGTATTGTAGACCTACGAGTAGGCTATATAGGGCCTACCTACTAGTGTAGGAAACTTGTACTTAGAAACAATTACCCGCGTACCAAAGGAAAAGCACCCTTGGCTGTATAGTGTATATACTCGTTAGGAAACACGGTATAATGACATGTATATGTGCCTCCATGGTAGACCAGTGGCTGACAGAAGACTCAGAGGAGGGCCCGCAAGGTTACCACAGCACCCGGGCCCGCACTAGCCATAATGCGGCCCTGCCTAAGTTAGCTCACCTGCCACACTGGTAGATGGGAGACGCTTAGAGTACTGTTATAAGCTTGCTTGTGAGTCGCATTTCTGTTTTATTTGCAGATTGGTTCAGCGGGTCGATAAACGTGTCCAATGATCTTATTGTTGGCGACCCTATTACATACTCTTGCGAGCTCATCTACTTTGGAAATCTATTCTTTCCTCCGATATTCTATTTGCAGAGTTTTTATCAATATTATCCGTTTGACATCTATGACATAGATAAGACGAATGCATCAGAGTTTGGAAAACTGAATTCATTGAATACCGCAACAGGATTCTTCCATCGAACGGCGACATGTGATTATCCTCAAAATCTGAACTGTCTTCAACAGTTTGAGCTACTCGTGGGCAACTTGTTGCCAGGTTCTGCAACAAACATTCCTCCTAATCGCGTTAGGACTTATTTCCCTATTGCAAAAGTGTCATGTGAGTATTTTGCAAACATTTTGATCTTTGCTACTTCAAGAATGGTCTGATGCAGTATCCGGTTAAACCACGCACACAGAACCACGCACACAGAACCGCGCACATAAAACT
Organism: Lumbricus terrestris; assembly: GCA_949752735.1. Classification (NCBI taxonomy): domain Eukaryota; kingdom Metazoa; phylum Annelida; class Clitellata; order Crassiclitellata; family Lumbricidae; genus Lumbricus; species Lumbricus terrestris. The sequence goes on along the minus strand of OX457037.1, from coordinate 22,546,200 downwards.
GCGCATATCAAAACCGCGCACGATCATAAGCGCGGAGATCATTACCGCGCAATGACAGACATAAGCCATTTATCGCTGTCTGTGTCGTTATCAGCACTTCAATTTAGTTGTTCAGCAACCAAGCTTTTAATGCTGTGAGTAGCAATTAATTAATTTCTACTTACTTTCATGCTCAGTGTAAATGTTCAATAATAGTGACTGCTGCAAAATAAGTGATTGCCTAATATGATGGAAATTGGAAATTGATATTTTGAAACGGATTCTTTGGTGGGGAGGAGTATGGGGAGGGGAATATGCCCCTCCCCACCAGAAATTTTTGGAATTTTCACATTGCAATGGTTAGGGTTACCATCAGTGCTCAGATGAAAAAGAGGACAAATAAGATGTTCATCCAGTTACCATCTCGTAGCCGGCTCCTCGCCTCCTAAGTGCTACGCCAATGTTAAGTGTTGTACAAATAAAAAGTAACGTTAAACCACACAAAATATTGTTCTTATTGTACATAGTTTCAATTTAAACTTTATGGAGTGAGTGTTCAGTACTTCAGTTCAGCACACATTACATTACCGTCACTGACTGTACACAGAAACAAAACAGTGACCAACTCACAAAAAATTGTTGTGACATCTCATCCGGAGTCATTATCATCAGAATCGTCCAAATTTGAGGAACTGAGGTTGGGACCGTAGACTGCGCTTTGGAATCAGTCCAAGCGAATTTCTTTGAAGAACTTATGGCTCTCAACAAGTTATGTATGTCAAACATTCAGCTTCCCAGTCATAGCGACCTTCACTAAAACTTGTGTATTGGGCTTTCAATGCGTTTGTAAATGAACACTTACGTTTCGGCATTTTTTATGCAAATTTCTTTTCATTAAATTGAAAAACTTAAATTATTTGCAATTATGTAACTCGCGTACGCGTACGACGTTTAGTTTACTTCAGGAACCCGAAGTCCAAAGGTAACCATACCATTGAGCTAAATATTGCGGGTTAAATTTTATGGTTCCGGGAAGTTGGAGGCGACAGTGACGACAAAATTCTATGTTTATTTATTTTTATTTATCCGACTGGGAAAACCGAACAAAACCCATATTTCTAGAAAGCCGCCCGGAAAGGGACCCAAAAAGAGGATGTGTCCGAGGAAACCCGGACGTATAGTAACCTTAGCAATGGTAGCATTTTAAGCTGTTGTCTTAACAAAATAGCTGTACTTTTCAGTGCTTATAAGAGTGCCATAAGACCTCAATAAATATAGGCTATAATTAAAATTTCTATGAAACTCTATGGAACCTTGGTGGTGCCGGTACTGCTGCACGGTTCAGAGTGCTGGTGTCGCGTAGAGAAGACGAAGGAAGATTGTGGGCGGCTGAAATGGGCTGGCTGAGGAGAATCAGGGACAGGACAGGAGCAAAAGGGAGAGAATCAGGAACGAGAAGACAAGAGAGGAGCTGGGCGCAGAAGAAACGGTAGTGGATAAAATCAGAAAAAGAAGACTCAGATGGTTCGGTCATGTGGAGCAAATGGAGGGAGAAAGACTACCACTCGCGGCCCTGCACGGACATGTAGAAGGAGAGAGAAGCAGAGGAAGACAACCAAGGAGTTGGAGGGGCAACGTCAGAGGGGATCTGAAGAATATGGATATTAGTACGATACGTGGCGAGTAGTGGGTAAACTGACAGTTATACTACCAGTCACGTGATCAATGACGTAATAGGTCAAAGTTCAAGGTCAAAGGTCAAGGTGATGACGTATTGAGGTCATGGTTAGGATGCAATGAGGGCATGGTTATTAGTGTGGTCCACACAAATTATTTTTCAAATTTCTTTGATGGTATCCTCTCATTCCAACTTTCCAAATAGGAGAATTTATGTACCGGGTTGACCGAAGCCTCCTGCCATCCTTATAAAAAAATTATTTTCAGCTCTCATCTCAGGTTCATTCTCATTTCACAAGATACTCTTTCTCGTATCGCCGTACTTATGCTCGCACTAACACTCGCTTGTTTTCTATTAAATCTACTGGGATCACCACTTGGGAAAAAATTCCAAAGGAAATACGATTGTGCCCTAGTGTTTGGGCTTTTAAGAAGAAATTTAGCGCCTTCATAATAGAAGGTACCTAATAAAAGTAGAGCGCTGTTCGCTCATTGTATGCATTGCAGTAGGTCTCTGTTCTGTAGTTAAGTTTGTTGTTCTTTTTTTTCTTCTTTCATAATTGTTTATGTCTCAACAGCGTTGAGCTGTTCAGTTTACAATTTTGTGTGTGTGTTTGTTTCTCCTCCGTCTCTCAGCATAAGTTGCTTGATTCTGTTTTGTCAGTTTCGTTAATCACTGTGTTGATTTTTTTGCACGATTTCGTCATGGCCACCTCACATCGTCAATTCATTATATTAGTTGGTGTCCCTAGACAGCGGGATTACTTTATCCCTTTAGAGGCCCCTTTTTGTAACCAATGTTCAAGATGTGTTAACCTGTTATACTTCGGTTGCAAATAAAACATTTGATTGATTGATTGATTGATTGATTGATTGACTAATGAGGTCGTGGTTATTACTTAATAAGCTCATGGTAAGTAGCCTGAGTTCGTGCTCAAGGACACTAACCCTAACCCTCACTCTAAACATAACCCTAACTCTAAGCCTAACCCTAACCCTAATTCTTGCCCTAACCCTAGCTCAAAGTACACCGGAATTGCGGAACCGGAAGTGCGGAACCTGCGGGGGAGGGGAGGCGCCCACCCGCTCAGAGCACCACCTAGCGAACCCTAACCCTAATTCAAATTACAACTGAAGAAGACCATGCCCTTTGACCTCCGGAAGTGCAAACACAGGCGCCCCAGTGTACCGGAAGTAACAAAGGCATACATTGGCCTCCCATCACTCAGTGCCACTCCCTCTCAGATAGAACACCGAGTATGAAAATTGTTATGTTTTTATAATCTCATTTTAGACTTATAATTTTATTGTCTCAGAAATTAAGGTGTCTAACCAGCAATACATTTATTGAAATTGTAACTATTTTTCCAATTCCAATTATAATACATCGAAGACAATAATTTAATGCATATTATTTCGTACTATTTATATTAATTTATTACCATTTGGATATTTTATTAAGCAAAATATAAATTGTATAGGAAATGTTTCTTAAGTATTCGATAGGTGGGAAAAAAACATTTTTTCCATAATCACTTTGGCTTTCGCAAGATGGCGCCAATGATAAGATATTATCATACAAACCAAATGGAAATAGTGCTCAAGCATTGAATTGTTCACTTATTGGTCGAAAGATGGCGCTAAATCCGATATTTACTGAAAATCAAATAGAATTATATAATCTATGAAACCCAAAAGACTTAGAATTCTTTACTCTGTGAAGAACACACATTGAAAGGCGCAAACCCTAGAATTTATAAAGCTAGTGATCTAATTTTTTTGCGTAACATTCTCATTTGAACAACCCATCCGCCAGTATACAACTTTCCACATTATATTGTGTATAACATATATTTGTCTGCATTCAAAATCGTTCTCGACCTATCGAGACACCCTGTGTAATTTTAGAACCAAACATAATTATTATCCTAAATCCAAAATCGCATACATGTAGTTCAGTTGAAAGTTTTTCTGCTCATGACAGCTGAGGGAGGGATTGTGCGGCTGTGAGTGCGTGGGCGTAGGTAGTAGACTAGAAGGTACTTTTACCTCCATCCACCGTGGCAGAGTTAAAAAGGTTGGAATCCGCTTTAGCACATAATGTAGGTGCCAGCTGAGTCGTATCGACGCTCTTTGAAAGCATTCAAAATCGTTACCCAGATTGAAGAAACAGGTGCAGTGTATACAAGACTGCAAACATTAACAAGCACATATATGCCTACTTTGATATAAAAAGTTAGAAACCGTTTCATAAACTGAATTTCCGGTGCGGTATATTAGGTCCTATATTAATAAAACTGAGTCTGTTTTGTTTTATTAGGTGTCACAAATATCACTGGTGCCCATTCTGGAGCCGTGCTTTACTTTGGAGCAATGCTCACATGCTATTTAAATTCCTCACAGCCGGTCAACTATACATGGACCGATCTGACAACTGGAACTGTGAGCATAGGACCCCAGTTGACTATTTCGTACGGTGGTTCATACGAATGTAATGTTTCATACGACCTAAACGGACAATGGGAATCGGTATCAACAGCTATTTATAACGTGACAGTAGAGAGTAAGTTGTTTCATTGGAAATCTGATACTGGTCACTATGACTCAATCTTTTTAAAGTGTAGGTGCACTGCATTATATTGCCACAAGTAGCCTACAGGTACTAGCACATTGACTTAACCAAAAGCGTCTACGATGGCAGTCGATGCGCAGTAAGGTGTGAAGGAGATGTCGAAGAATCGCTTCAAATTGTGACAGGAGTATGACAGGGATGCCCATTATCATCAATGCTTTTCGCCTTAGAATTTTGGATTGTGTGATGACGCGTGTGACGAAGGACACAGATGTCGGACTGAGATGGGTAAATGAGGAAAGGTTGACGAATCTCGATTTTGCAGATGATATTGCCCTATTATACGATACCTGGAGAGGCATGAAAGAACTTAGCCTATGTACAAGACGCATGTAGAAGCACCGAAAGTAGGACTCGCCATCAACCCAGAGAAAACAAAGATCATGAAGGTCGAAAGGCGGAGCGAGGATGACAGGAAGTGATGGACTCTTTCTGCCACCTAGGCGGCCAAATGACTGTGGATAGCAGCAGCTCTGATTAAAAAAAAGTAAAGATACGCATAAAGATGGTAAACGCTGTTTTTGGTATGCTCAGCAGGATATGTAAGGAAAATGGATACAGCTTAAAAACAAAGATTCTCCTGTACAATGCACTGGTTGTGAGCACACTGCTGTACGGATATAAGAAGTGACCCGCGACGGTGACGAACAGAAAAATACTGGAGACAGCTAGGTGACTGAGAAAGATTATACATGTATCCTGGCGGAACAAGATAACAAACATAATCACAGGCGAGAAGACAGGATAAGAAGGTATACGGAAAACATCATTAGAAGGAGACGATTAAGGTGGATGGGAAATGTTGTTCGTATGGATGAAGAGAACTGGCAGGACACCATCAAAGGTGACTGGATATCTAGGCCTATTCCCATAGATGTCACGGGAGGAGACTGAAGAACTGGCGATGGACAGGGAGGAAAGGAGGAAATAGGTTGCCCGATGTGAAGACCTGTACGGGAAGGGCTAAGTTCTAAGTAAGTTAGATAGGCTACAGGTAGTAATTTCAAATTTCAATCGCCTTATTCTTGTTATAGATGGTGTTCCATTATGGCTTGTTCCATTATGGCTTGATCCATTATGGCTTGACAGCATGTGCTATAGGCATTTCTAACGCATCCATAAATACTTTTTCCAATCGGCTTGAGGTCAACCTAAATTTTCTGTACCAGATTGCTAATGTTACTCAGCACACTTTCGCGTTTTCTTCATCATTCGTCGTCTTTCTTCATTATTTATTTATTTATTTATTTATTTATTTATTTATTTATTTTTTCCTCAACCAAAACAACAAACAGACATGATACAATTATGGCATTGAATAATACATTAACATAATTTGGTGAAGAAGGGGAGACCCAGAAGGGATAGAAAATCCCGCTAATAGGGCCACCCATAATTCATGTAAAATATAAAAGAAAAACATGACAGAGCATTCAATTGTAGGAATAAAAAAATGATGAGGGAGAGAGAAAAAAAATTAAGCAATCGACCTTTCTGTATATAACGAGAAAAACAACTCTTAACTAATGACTTAACTAAAGACTTAACTAAGGGCTTGGCGAGACCACTGAGCAGAAACCTTAACCATTACATATCAGGAAGTGTTTTAAGTAAATAAAGGCGAAGTTTATGCTTAAAAAATCTTGTGTTAGGTAGGGAATGAAGATGTGTAGGGAGAGAGTTCCAACATTGGGAGCCAGTATATTGTATAGAGAATCGACGAGTATTAGTATGTGCGTAGGGAAGGTCATAAACAGTTAATTTTCTAGTTGAATAAGAGTGGCGATCAGAGGTAAGGTTAAAGAAATCATTAAATACAAGTGGTAATAGGCCATGGTTATAACGGTACATAAACTCTCCTATTTGCATGTGCCTAATTTGATCGATCTTTAATAATCCAAATTCCTTGAAATACAGAGCGGTGTGGGCTCGGCGAGGAATATTAGCTATAAAACGGATTGCATATTTTTGAAGGGTGACTAGTCTGATAAAATTAGATTTGTAAGTAGACGTCCAAATTAAATTACAGTAGGTTAAATAAGGATAAATAAGAGAATAGTATAGCATAGACCGGATAGAGACAGGAATCAGTTTAGATGAGCGAAATAGCACACCAACAGTCTTAGCAATTTTGCTAGAGATATTATTGATGTGTTCCTTCCAATTTAGATGCTGGTCAATGTAAACGCCCAAAAATTTTGTGGATGTTACTTCGGTGATAGGAGTCCCTTCAATAAGTAGAATAGGAAGTTCATTGGGATATTTTTTCTTATGGGATCTGAAGAGGATGTAGTTGGTTTTATCCAAATTTAGAGTAAGTTTATGTGATGCGTTCTGAGATAAGGGCCCATAACTCTCTCCCCAGTTACGGAGAAAACTGGCTCTAAAGCAAGCGTAGGTCTATTTTGGTTAGCCTATAGTATGAAAAAACTAATTAGCATCCCTCTTTGTCATCGATAATTTTTCAAAAAATAATTTTTTCTTATCTATAAGATTTTCAGGATTTTATCTTCTATACTTGCAGAACACAATAAAAGCATCAACTCCATAACTTATAACTAATATATATATATAGCATGCTTTCAAAGATTGCTGAAAGTTTAAATTGAAATATCTCGAAATTGTCATTTTCGCATGTTCTGTAATCGAAAAATTAAAAAATATACTTTGGATGGAGATATCAACTTCATTTTTTCTGTATTTTAATGAGATATTACTCAGGCATATGAACCAACACTTAACTCCATTTGAGACTTATGGGCCCTTATCTCAGAACGCATCACATAGATCGAAACCAATCAACGACTCGGTGAAGCTCAGAATTAACAGTGTTGAATAGAGTATCAATAGATTTATCAGAATGAAATAAGTTAGAATCATCAGCAAATAGCACAAAATACATAGAAGGCGATACATTGGGTAAATCATTAATATAGATTAAAAATAAAAGAGGTCCAAGATTAGATCCTTGAGGGACACCGTGAGAAATGAGTTGTAGATCAGAAGTACAATTGTTAACAGAAACCAGTTGAAAACGATTTTCAAGATAGCTAACAAACCATTGTAGTTGTGTCCCTCTAATTCCATAGTTATAAAGTTTTTTGATCAAAATATGATGATTTACAGAATCAAAGGCTTTAGCTACATCAAGGAAGATACCAAGGGAGTATTCGTTATTTTCAATTGCATTAGAGATTTTGTCTTGTATGCTTAGAAGGGGCATGTAGGTAGAATGACCCTGTTGGAATCCATGCTGAGACTGAAATAGTACTTTCTCTTTTGATAAAAAACTATCTAAACGTGCGTACATTAATTTTTCGAATATTTTGGCGAAGAATGGGAGTACAGAAATCGGTCTGTAGTTAGAAACATCTCTGATAGCGGAATTGCAATTTTAGGCAATGTTAATAGGGCTATGGCAGGGTCAATTCCATCGACTCCTTTACTATGCGTAGTGCGAATGGTATGCGCAAGGTTCATTATTTCACAAGGTGTAGAAGGGATTAATGCTATAGAATGTGGAAGGGGTTGGGATAAGTAGGAGAGAAAAGAGTTAGTTGCAGTAGGTATTTTATTAACAAGAGATTGTGCAATGCCTGTGAAGAAATTATTGAATTTAGTTGGTATAGTCTGAGGGTCAGTAATTTGTTCACCATTTACATTCAATGCAGTAATTACAGTTTCTCTGTTAGTATCTCTATCCAGTATACTCCTCAGAAGACCCCAGGTTTTTTTAAGGTTATTACTATGGATTAAAAATTCGGATGCATAATAATCTTTTTCGGCTTGCAATTTAACTTTCTTAAATTTGTTTCTGTATAGGATGAATTTCCTTTTGTTGGCCTCATTTGGATTTTGTACGAATTTTTTATATAGTTTCGCTTTCTTATTACTAGATTTTACCAGTGCCCGAGTCATCCACGGCTTTTTTGGGATAGAGTTGCGAGCATAAGTCCTAGTGGAAATTGGAAAAGAATCATCGTAAAGCTTCTTATAATTGCTAAGAAATAGGTCATAGGCCTTATCAGTGTCTAGTTCTGTACAAGCTTCACGGATATTAGACCAGTCCGTAGAGTCTAAGGATTGCAAAAATTTGGCTTTATGGTCATCAGATACTAGGTTAAATGTCAGTGTTTGAGGCTTGTTAGGAGGTTTGATGGGACTAAAATCAAACCATGCTATGATTGGTAAAAGATCAGAGATGTCTTCAATGAGAATAGAGGAATAAATAAGTTTGGTCCAAATGTTAGTGAATATATTATCTAGTAATGTAGATGTATGGTCAGTGATCCTGGTAGGTCTGGTTATGAGAGGCAATAGATGATGGGCGGTTAGGCAATGGTAGAGATCAGCAGTGGCTTTGTGGCTATTAATTTTCAAGAGATCCATGTTAAAATCACCTAAAATTACTATGTCTTTTGATTGTTTTAGCATATGATCTAAAATGTTGTTAATTTCTTCAGAGAAATCTTCTAGTTTAACCCAGGTGGCCGATATATAACCCCAACTGTGGTTGCCCAGTTTTATGTGCTAGGCGAATAAAAAGACCTTCAAAAAATTGAAAAGGAGAGGAATCGGATCCTATCGAGTCTAGGATTTGGTACGAGATTTCTTCTCTAATCAAGAATCCCACTCCTCCTCCGCCCTTTCCAGTTCCTCTGGAACGATGAACAAATTGATAACCAGGCACTTTTATTAGATCAGTATTGGAATCGTTCAGCCAGGTTTCTGTTAAAGCAAGTATAGATACAGGTAAAGAGTTCAGCAGATCTTTGATTTCATTAATTTTGGGTAAAATGCTTCTTGCATTTACATGCATAAATGAGAGAGAACATGGAGAGGAGGCTAGCTTTGGTCTGAGGGATTGAATAGACGAATATGTACTGTCACATTGCAAATCATTAAAATAGTTGCTATCAGGATCTAGATCAGGGTTGTTTAACAGAGTTCGATTATCATTTTCCTCTGTTAATACCTCTAAGGTTAAGTCTCCTAGGTCTCTTTGAAATCCTACATAACCATCAGTGGAGGTTTTTAGTATATCCTCACTGGACCCAATTTGTGCTTGGGAAAAAGGGAATAGATTACCTGTAATAGAGTATTCATTTGTGGAAGATTGCTTCAAAGTATTAGAAATAATGGAGGTAGGGTGTTCAGATATAGAATCACAGCTGTCAATTGAATGGACAAGTTCATGCTCAGTGTTCTCGCTTAAGCTAGGGTTAAATACACCGAAGTGTATGTCTCTCAGCGAGCTGGCAGAGAGGCGTACAACAAAAATAACCTATTTACAGAAGTACATTTAAGTATAAACAGGTAAAAGTTTAAAATGTCAACCCATTCAACAATTTACACACATCAAGTTAATTACTTTGCATAGGTGCATATGAGTCCAACCATCAATCATCATTAAGGCACCAAAGTCAGAGATTAATATGCTAAAATCAACGAATAACAACAGCTTAGAACTGTACTTAAATTGTTCAATTACTTGTCAATGACATCTTGAGTGAATGTAAAACATTATTTAGGTCATATATAGTGCATGCAAATGTTTAAGTCATCCGCAGGGATAAAATAACATCATGCTAAAACTGAAGATAATTACAAAATAATTAATAGATAAAGATACACAAGTCAACAGAGAAAATCTAAGTAAGCCAAAAAGTTTTTTTTAAACATTTAAAAAAAATAACAAACATGGAAGTTTAAAACTGAGAAGTTAAGATACAGGTGAGAGAAAGAGAGGAAATGCAGATGATAAGATAACAAAAAAATGTAGACTAAACTGAAAAAGAGGAAACAGTTTATGGCAACTGTGTAAAACTCTGTTAGTCTCTAGACTTTTTCATTGTTTTGTAGAAGAGTATCCACAAATTGAAATTGGAAATAAATGGATGAATTCAGCAGATATAGATTATAGATTTGTTACAAACTGCTGATGACAGTGAAATAGTGAGTTAGTCACATGCTACCTTATAGGGATAAGTCTGAGATTCGGTTCTCCAATTCGTTGAGGAAAGTGAGCGACTTCTAAGTCACTCTGATGTATTGTTTGAACCAAATACAGATATAACTTATTTTGTAATACTGACTGTAACGAGACATTTACCGTATGCTATCAGCAAACCACGGTCGTTAGTGGTAAGCTTACGGCAAGGAACACATTTTTTAAATGCTTCAGTTTTAGCATTCTAATATTATTATTTACGGCATGCGGTGAGGGAAGGAGAAGACGCGGAAGACCGAGGAAAAGATGGTTGGAAGAAATACAAGAAAAGTCTGGCATGAGCCTGGATGAGCTAAGAGAGGCGACAATAGACAGGAGACAATGGAGAGGATACATCATGACTGTCGCCAGAGCTACAGGAGCTGACGGCACCAGGTAACCAGGTAATACTATTTATCGTTTTTAACACAGATTTGTCTATCACGGCCAAATCTTTGTATGGACCAATGGCTGGAGGAACTAATGTCACGATAACACTTGAGAACTGGTCAACACAGATTGCAAACGTTTCTGCCGTTTACCTTGGCGGAATTCTGAAAACGACATCCTTTCGAAGTGACAAGTAGGCCTTAGAGATAATTACTTCTATTGGCTTACGATGTAGATTATACACCAATCTTGTCACGAACAATTTATTTTTCTTCAGTAGGCTAGCCTTTACCTTAAAATCCATTCAACTTCTTGTTTCTACCCGTTCCATTATGATTAGTATCCGCTATAGCATGATGAATTAAGAGCTGTGGTGCGTTGATTCTTTTATGTTGAATTGTATATGCAACCCAACTTTGACCATAGCCCACTTGTTAGAAACATAAAAGGTCTTCTTGAAGTTCCTTTTGTCATTAAGCAGGATGGAGTTTGATCCAAGATTGATTACGCAGCCAACATTTAATGCCCATTGAAAAACACGGTCACTCTTTAGACTTAATAATATTGTCACATCGTGACAAATTATTATAATAAGCATATTGATAGCTTTTTCAGAATACCGGTTAAACTGCAGGTATATGCTTTAAGTTCGATCTCGTTTACTGTTTAAGGTGCTCTTCATCTTGTAACATTCAAGAAATCGCATAACAAGTAACTATGCAATCGTTACTTCAATGTTCTCCAACGTCTATCGCCGTTCCAGTTTCTCCTCCTTCAATTGTCCAATTTCTGTTTCTAGATTACGAAGCAGTGTTGTGATAACAACTCCTAGAACAGAACTTTCGTTAGTTGGAGAACCGTTGCGAATAACAATTGAATTCACACCCGGACCATATAACATCACTACTAACTTTTCTTTCACATACCAGGGCAATCCAGAAATAACTAACATCAGTCCAACAACATTTGTGTTCACGTAAGTCTAAAATAATGTCCTTATAAGTAATAAATTTCTTTAATTTGTCAGAAGGAGCAAGAAATGTTTTCCTGAAACTGTTGCATGTTGTGATCGCATCTAAAATTCTAGTAGGCCCACTACCAAATAACATAACATAACATAACATAACATGGGTTTTAAGTGGTTCAGAAGACACTGGGTCTGTGTTAGAACCACTGCAAATTAACCTGGAACACCTAGTAGCCCAATTTTCCTAGCTTCCTTTTGAATGCTGAGACCGTGTCCACCGACACAGTGCTGTCATCCAAGCCGTTCCACATGTCTACAACTCTAGCACTAAAGAATTTCTGTCCCAATGTTCCTCTCGGCTTCTTAAACAATTTGTACCTATGACCCCGAGTTGCTTTGTTTGGTGCTAATTCAAAGAATTTCTCCCAACCTAGTGCTTCCTTTCCAGTAATGATCTTGTATGCTTCAATTAGGTCTCCCCTGCTTCTCCGTCTCTCCAGTGTTGTTAGCCCACACCTCTCCAACCTCTCTTCATAGCTCAAATCTTTGTAGCCCCAAATCATCTTCGTAGCTCTTCTTTGCACTTTCTCCAATTTTTCAATGTCCTGTTTCAGGTGTGGGTTCCATGCCTGAATGCAGTATTCCAACTGTGGCCTAACCAGTGATTTATACAACCTCAGTAACGTGTCCTTGTCTCTAGTAACTATTGTCCTTTTTATCATGCCTAATGTTGAATTTGCCTTTTTTGATGCTTCCGCACATTGTCTTGAGGGTTTTGCACTCTTGTGCATAATCACTCCTAAGTCCCTTTCTTCCTCGCTAACCCTCAGTACCTTACCTCCCATTTCATATGCAAACTCCTGGTTTCTTTTCCCCATATGCATCACTGAACACTTTTCCAAATTAAAGAGCATTTGCCAGTCCTGCGACCATCTAAACATTCTTCGTAGATCTTCCTGTAGTATCTCTGCTTCTTCTTCATTACCCACTGCTACTACAGAATCTTTTAAATCACAGGCATACTACTGTTTTCCGATTTAATACATTGTTCCTCATATTGGACTGTTGTAGTAAAGGTAGGCTACATTATGCAATGCTAATTTTTATTCGCAGGGGCGGAACGATCGTGAATGTAACCGGGACTCATTTGTCATCCGTTGCTAATCCATTCATTCAAGTAACGATCGTCGTTGAAAGAGGAATCGAAGGAAATACCACTACAGAAAAATCGATCGAGGTAGACAACAGAGCTTGCCTAAAATTCATGTGGAAATATTAAATCTTATTCCGAAGGTCAATATTCTCTGGGACATAATAGAACTAACAGATCGAGTGCCTATATCAACTGCTGCGTATCGTTAAATTTTGCAACGTGTATTACGTTGCAAAAATTTAACCCTCTTATAATGTAGTCTAATCTATGTGTCTAGTAATGTATTTAGACTAGCCTACATAGACCATAATAATATTTATTAGAGGTCTAGGCCTACATGCATCGATGTGCGCATATACATTTAAGCTTCTATGTCGTACTTGTTTATGTAGGCCTATTTATTACATTGTAGTATGTGTCTTTTGTTTAATTTACTGGGTAAATCCGATTTAAACTAAGATTGGCTGATCATTGGCTTAAAGGTTTAAAATGAAAACAGGCACGATAGTGACACCAATAATATTCTTTGCAATCTGATTTAACTTAATGATATTGCCACTTTTACCATTGGCATAACGCCAGACCATCTAGGGATACTTTGAATAAAAACCGGGTTGCTGATCATATACGCTGATTATACACTTTCGTATCGACTATCGTATTTTTGCTTGCAGCCTTGTGAAGTCAATATTGAAAATAGTAGCCACATGACGTGTCGGATGCCATCAGTAAACATCCCGAACGATTTCCTTCAAGTCTTAGATTTGCAATACAACAACAGAAGCAAACGTGACACAAATTCTATGATCAGTCCAGGAGCAGAAAATTCTTTTCTGTAAAAGTTGTCGAGACGCAAACGATACGCAAGCGCTCTGTCCATGACTGGACCAAATGGAGTAGATCACGCTGTCATCTATCTTGGATTCATCTTAGATGGATATAAGAAATACGAAAACATCAATGACGTTCTACCAGATACGCAAATTCTAATTTTTTCTCCACCAGAAATCAACTCTACTAAAGACATTCTCGAATTTGATCCAGACAGGGATGAGTCGATTTCAATTCAGGTAAGCTTATACTTGGGTCTACTAGTTCTGAAGATCTGCAATTATTGCCAGAACTTGTTCGTAACATTAGCAAATATCATGATAACTGTGTTCATTCTAAGGCATGGGTGTGTTACTGAGCAAAATGCGACGCGATGCGACTCACGATATTTTTACATTTTGATTAACTCACTAAACTGAGCTGCAGCTTAATATTTCTTAACTCATAATTTTATAATGACCCTAAAAACGTAGTCTTAGCGATGCATAGGCATAAATTAAAACTCATTTTTATGTGAGGCATAAGCTTAGTCAAGATAGACTAGTTAGCAATCGTATCGTAATCGTAAACTCGAAATTTCTAAAGCGCCACTCAAAAACCAAGCGCGGGGCACCAGCTTATTCACGAGCGATGCGTTGAGTTAGAAGCGTTGTCCGTGAGAGCAGTCCGTGGTGGTCCGGGTCGAGTTGATTTCAAAGTACAATAAAGATTTCATATTTGTATTTATTTCTTCCGATTCTGTAAACATGAGCACGAAATTGAAATTCTTAACAGATGCAATTTTGCTAATAGAAATAACATTTTATTTTTTTAAATTGCATACTCGAAATTGTCTTTTAGGGTAAACATATGTCTCGAGGGTGTCGCATGGTTGACTATGTGGTCCAAGTTGGTGCTAATATCTGCGAAAACATTGACCTAACTGACAACCAGTTGAGATGCCGACCACCAAAGCAACAACCACAGTCGTCTCCAAACGTATCGATCGATTGTGATGAGCTCGTTGGCATTTACGTATGTTACGCTCTGTAAATATCTTGTTTACGGTTTAATATGATTATGTCCTGCAGTAGGACCTATATTGTTATAATTATGGCGCCTACTCAGACTTCTTGCTAGAACCCTTAGAACCCTTGGATTGTTTCAACGGTATTGCCGCTCATTGTAACTTTTATTTGTGATCCTATAATTGATTTTAAATTGCCTATATTGCTCATCCTTATTATTAGTGACAATATCATTTGACTCGTAGGAGAAAAGATCCTCTAGAAACAAACTACTTAGACTCTGATATAATAATAACTTTTTACGAACAACGAGGTCAGTTTTATTGCTATAATAAAAAAAACAATAATTTAGTAATGACAATAATTATAAGCGAGCGCCTCTGAGTAGAGATCTTGAAGGGGCGCTATATAAATGTATGTGATTGATTGATAATAATAACAACAACAAGTATCATTTAGTATTATTACTAGACCTATTATTATTATTATTATTATTATTATTATTATTATTATCATTCTTATTTTGACTATTATTAGCCTAAAATTGCTAGTCTAATTCGTTTTCAGCTCCTCAGGTATTCCATATTTGCATAGAGCCTCAAGAATCAAGAGGAGTGGCGTAGGCCTACTTAACAAGCGTTGGCGTAGGCCTACTTAACAAGCGTTGGCGTAGGCCTACTTAACAAGCGTCCTCATAGAATCAGTCTGATCAGTTAAGATGATTTCGTGTTGACTTAACTTCTGCTGCGTCAAAATATACATGGGGACGAATGTGGTAAAGGAAAATTGGAATTTTCGTTCTTTCCTTGATGTCTCGTTGTACTAACACTAATGATTCTTGAAACACTCCCATCGGGGGCTGAAATCAAGCCTTTTAAAACCTTATGTTAGATTAAACTCTGTTTACGTTGTCCTGATATTAGGCGGGATAATCTGATTAATGGAAACAGGTACGGTAGGCTAGTTGAGCGTTGCAGATGAATGCATAGAGCAATTTATAGCATTTTTACGACTTCGTTTGATTTAATTTCTTTTGCAGATACACCTAGGATACAAAACGTATCAATACGCCTGCATGAAATACTCAGCCCATCGTCCTTTGGCTTTGATTACACTGGTCAACAAATTTTAACTTTTTTTTTGTTTCCTAAAAATCTTTAACTGTTTTATATAGAATTTGGCATGCTGAAAACAATGCTGTTCTCAGAATTTTTCCATCACGTAAGGTTTTTGAGAAAACGGGCATGCAAGATTTTAACTGAAATGCTTGTTTATTGCATATTACACTGGTCAACAAATTTAAACTTTTTTTGTTTCCGAAAACACTTTGACTGTTTTCTATAGAAGTTGACGTGCTGAACACGGTGGTGTTCTCAGAATTTTTGTATCACGTCAGGTTTTTGAGAAAACGGGCATGCAAGATTTTAACTGAAATGCTTGTTTATTGCATATTATACACTGGTCAACAAATTTTACCTTTTTTGGTTTCCGAAAAAACTTTGACTGTTTTCTAGAGAAGTTGACGTGCTGAACACGGTGGTGTTCTCAGAATTTTTGTATCACGTCAGGTTTTTGAGAAAACGGGCATGCAAGATTTTAACTGAAATGCTTGTTTATTGCATATTACACTGGTCAACAAATTTAAACTTTTTTGTTTCTGAAAAAACTTTGACTGTTTTCTAGAGAAGTTGACGTGCTGAACACGGTGGTGTTCTCAGAATTTTTGTATCACGTAAGGTTTTTGAGAAAACGGGCATGAAAGATTTTAACTGAAATGCTTGTTTATTGCATATTATTTTCAATATACTATAATTTAATTTCATTGCAAAAAAATCTTTATGACAGTTCTTCCTCATAATATTGGGTGCTGATGATGACTGTATCACTTAGTTTCCTTTCCTAATCTTGCCCGAGAAACCAGAAACATTAGTGAGACAAACTGAGCAGCCCCTCACAGTCATTATCTTTCTGTTCTCGCCAGACCATCGGGACGGCAAACAGCATTGCTTTCGCAGGACCCCCGGAGTCAAACTCTAAGATCTGCAGCACATCTTCCACAGCAAATGAGAGGCACCCATTCCTTGGCTTTCTCTCCAGTCTTGCAACCAAAGTACATCTCTATGCTCTTTTGACAAGTCCAGTCATTGTGTGTTTCTGAGGCTTACTCATATAACTGTAGCAAAATGTACATGTATCACATTTCATGCAACACTGGCGAGATCTTTCTGCTGCCAACAACCGTCTTAATATATATTATAGTTTAAGCTTATCTGAAAATAGACTGGCTAACTTGTTATGCATCTTGAATACATGCATACTGTATAGAAAACTAAACTTTGGAAATACGACATCAAACTACAAACAAACTGATGCCAACTTCCTCAGTTGGATTTGCATGTAGACCTATGCAGAGAAGCGGCTCTAATAGTGCTTAGAACTTTTGCAGGAAGATTCTAACCAGCATTAATGAATATGCAGACCCAAGTTTATATTTTATTATGCAAGACAAGCATATATGTAAACTGTCCTAAGTGCATGCCTGGACATACCTCAGTTACACGAAGCTTATTATAACGATGTATCCGAAAAATGGAAATAAATAGAAAATTGAAGATTTCTCAAAAACGTTACGTGCTGGGACAATTTCAAGGTCATTTTCGTGATCAGCAGCAGAAACTGCATAAGAAACACCTGAAAGTGTTCAGGAAACAAAATCGCTGTTGACCAGTGTTATTGGACTGGCCGTTGGACTCTCGTCGTTTGTTATTATTATTCTTTTGATAATCGTAATCGTCTGCTGTTGCAAGAGATCCAGAAATCGCCGGAACATTCCAAATAACAAAACTTTAGACAGAAACAAAGCTGCGGCAAGTGAAGCTCATGAACCACCATCTGATCAGCTGTATGCTAATGCAGTGTATATACGACCAGCGGTTCAATCGATGGATGCTGATGATGTATATGCTAATGAAGTATATTTGCGACCAGCAGTTCAGTCGCTGTATGGTAATGATGAATACGAACGACCATCAATTGAGTTGTATGCTAATTCGTCAGAGCTTAGGAGGATCGACAAACACGTATGAGGCGGATATTGACGTCGTATGCCAACATTTTGCCGGATTACCGTTTGAATAGCCTACTACATCTGATATTTCGATGTCTTTTTTAGAACCTTATTCATGTTCACGCCATAGCACGTTCATCAAACCAGCTCAACAAATCTTCGACTCCTTCACTAGAATTATGTTAATATGCACATTGCAGATCTTAGGCATAGCCTACATGTGTGTATTCCAATATAGCCTGAGCAGCTGAGCTACTTAAAGCATCAATTATTATTTTCTTCCGTCTATGTGGAAAGTCTGTTTGATTTAGAAATACTGTGTGGTCTGTGTAGCCTACTTCATGGCTCTATATTCTGATTTCATTAGAACCCAAACGCCTTCCTACTAGGACTACTTTGTAAATAAAAATGCTAAACGATCATTATTTTATCCAACCTGTGCGCAAGAAAATACACGTTATGTGGATTATGCGAAATTCTGTTGATTCTGATGCACTTTATTGCTTGCGATGTGGGGGAAAGATCACAAGGCGTCTATGCATGAGTAATAATAAGGATTCACTTAATACGAAACATGTATGCTAAGAAATTATTTATAAGCTGATGAGCTCGTTTTCGTTTATTTATGGTGTCTGGCGAGTATATTTAATGAGTCATGTGCAATGTAGGCTATGTGTCACCAAGTTCACCCTAATTTGAAAATTGTTTCTCCGGTGTCACGATATAAACTCTGCCGCGCCCCAAACAGAGACTCCTCTGGCTGAAACTCTGTTTTGAAAGAACTTTTCTATGTAAAAGTATAGGCTATGTTATGTTATTGTTAAATAACTTAGCAATGGAAAATAGCGATTTAGCCTGCTCTTCTATAAATGCATGCGACTGTTAGTAGCCAATTTCACGCTGAAGGGATGATTTTATTTCGTCGACGAAGGAAATATTCTCTCCACTCAGAGACTTTATTTCAGAGCATACTCTCCGGGTGGCGAATTTATTCTGGAACAGATCTGACGGGGACAGAATCTGTTTCGAAATAAAATATCTGGGAGACTTTTTTGCGAACTCTATCCCGAGACACCTGCCTCAGACCCGGACAGACCCGGCTCACTTTCAGCCCTGGTTATCATACCTCCAGGTATACACGAATTCTGTCACCTGTTCCAGCGCCTTGTTCTCCAGTATTCCCACGAGCTCTTCCTGTTTTTCCCAGTGGTCGTTGTTTCGGTTTTCAGGCATAATGAACCAGGCGCATGCGATTCTGAAGTTCTGGATCGAGTGAGTTACGAATCAATTTGCTGTTACGTCTATGTTATGTTCACCTTGGAATCATTTGCCATCCATCTGAACTATCCGATGGAGTGAACAGACCATGGGTGCTCGTTTCCTCGAAGAACTGACAGTAAGACAAGAAGAAAATGATGCAAATAATGTAACGTCATCGCGTCGATCCGATTACCCAAGTAGACCAAAAGAGTGAGCGCGATTAGGTCTACTAAACATATTTTACCCAAGTAGACCAGGAAGAACTCTATCATAGGCCTAGTATCATACACATGGTTATTGGTTATCATTAACTGAATTGAATAAACGGCCTACCTACCCTGTGCAATGTGCATGCGTAGGTCGGGATTAAGGTTTATGCAAATAGTGCCAAACATAATGGAGTGAGAAAGTTTACTTACAGCACTCTAGCGACAGGTCACGTATAAAAAAATGAATGAATCAACCACATAAATCTATGCACTGCTTCTTGGCTGCTTAAGTTTACTTGCAATTTAGCTTCAAATTTGAGAATTTTAAATCACCCGTCGTGTAGGTGTGTGCTACCTGCACGCCTACAAATCCATGCAAGGACACATAGGAAATAGAACTCCGTGTTTAACGTTGTGTCAATTAGTCTAAGCATGTACAATATTATTGTACATGTAGGCCTATAGGCTACCTATTTATTTATAATATACAACATGGTCTTATAACTATGCATCTCATGTATATGCATGCATTCAAAGGCATCGTTAAAGAAGATCAACGAAGAGCCAGGACCGCCGTCCGCTGAAAATCGTAAAACGGTAAAAGATTCCTTTGATCTTTCACTAACCATACCATATTGACCTAGAAACGCCAGGGTACAAATGGGGTAATAAAAATATGTCGATACGCTTTCTCAACAGCAGATTGTACTAATAAAACATTGTTAATCGCAAACTCAACATTTGTAGAACGTTACTTTCTACTTGAAGGCTAAGGGTGGACGTCAGATTAGCCTATTTATGAGTCATGTCAGAGTGGTTGTTGAGAGATTTAACGCGAATATCCGAGCTGGCTCCAGGTTCCGATGTGACAGCCTACTTGATAATGGACGGAACATATGCACAAACACACACACACGCTCCCCAAGCACGCACAAACACACACACGCACAAACACACATACACACACAAACCGTGTTTGTCAAACACACACACGGTGGTAACTTTGAAGCCGCGAGATTGTGCCTCGTAAAAGCGCCGAAATGATGGGTGAAGTACCACTCTGTCCTTCCCAAACATAACGAATATGAAAAAAACCAAATAAAGGGTAGACTTATATAGCGCTAATCTGAAAACCGACGATCACGAATCTATGCAAGGATACGCATGAAGAAATCTTGTGAAAAGACTGATTCCAGTTTAAATACTTGGCTAAATTGGTTTCAGTGCAGATGAAGACAGTTTCTCGCCTTCTGTAGTAGATGTCGCACAGAGTAGCATAAGAATGATGAAAGATTTCTTATTGCCGTCGCTTCTAACCATTGTCTATGGTAAGAATAATAATTGCGAGCTGTAATCACGTCGTCTGGTAGGCTACTTATGTTCAGAGGAATGTTCTAGATTTTTAGTGTTATTGTAGACTCAATATTGTGGTTAGTGAGCGCGATTCCTGTGGCGCCGGTTCAGGGAACCCAATCAGTTCGCTGTCAGCGATTATCCAAGCGACATTAATGGCATTAGAGATTATGCAGATACGGTAGCAAGAGAGGCAACGGTCAAAATATGAGTCACCAGTGGTTGCTCATGCGCACCTCCAGCGCTCAGGTATAGGCTAATTAAATAGGAGAAGCGCTGCCTGCCGCTGTATCAATTTCTGCTAATTTTTCATTGTTCTCTGTGTTTCTAACTGTCTTCCATCTGCGCTGCAAGCTGCCAACTCACCTGATTTCTTAAAATTAAGACACAATAATCTTAGGCCTACTTGTTATTTGCTAAGACTTACTCCGCTGTTGGCTGTTTGTGAGGCGCCCTGATAACGACGTGACTGTGTTACGGTGTTATATAAATTGTCATCGTTGTCAAAATATTTATTGAACTTCCACCCAGAGCTAATTCATCATCACATGGTTGGTTCATGTATAACCTCTGACTCTTTGGTTGCCAAAAACCTGCTTCTAAAACTGATGGATCTGAGAGTCAATATTGCCAATGTCGAAGACGAGCTTTTGTTTTCCCATCTCGGCAATAATCTATAATGACCGATTCAAAAACATTGAACCAGCGTCGTACGATAGGATTATAAGACTTAGACTTAAAATAACGAGTTACATAAATCGATTAAATGCGACTGAATGCAATCAGAACTTAACAGTTGAAGTCTTACATTCTTACGGAATGCTACATCAGCTGTATGCAGATGGCACTGAGGTATATCTACATATTGCCCTCCACTCGCAGCTATTGAGGCCGTCCGCACTACATGTAGGCTATGCAACGAGCAATGCCCCATTGCTCGTTGCAGATTGGATTCTTCACAGATTGGATTCTCGCCGACACATTCTGCAAGCATTTGAAAATTGTTCTTTTTGTACATTCTGGAGTCGGGAGCACCTCTGAGTAGTTTCCATGAAGAGGTGCTGTATAAACACTTGATTGAGTGAATGAAAGAAAATACCACATCTTGCGATTGCAAATAGGCTAAAGCATTTGTAACATGTGAATGTGTCTTCAGCATAATATCAGTGGAATTACGTTTCGTGTTCAATTATATTTTGTGTGTTTTCAGGTTTCGGTGCCTTTGGTCGTTTACTAAACAGGCCAATTAATCAGTATACATTCGTGGATAGGACTAATGTATCCATGAGTTGCTCCTCTACCCTTGGGTCCCATTCCATAAATTGGTATCTTGTACAAGTTGGTGGTAATGTCAATATGACCATAGCGTCAGGATCTACGGTTTACTTCGCCCAGTTTTACTGGATTGATCAACCGACAGAAAGTGAATCCAACCTGATCATCAGCCGAGCAACCGATTCCACAGCCGGAACATTCACGTGTTCGGACGGAGAAACGTTTGCACACGCACAACTTATGGTACTGCGTGAGTATTGCGTTTGAAAGTAAACTGATTTGGCAGCATAACATTGGCATCATTATTTGACCTCTTGGTTCATCGGTCTTGAAACGCTATGGCTCGATCATTTGCCTCAATTTGTCCTTGTCTTTGGAATGCTCTTTCTCCTTCTGTTCGCTCTACACTTACAACCGGGAGTATCTCTTCTGCTTTGTCCCCTTCTTAAAACCAGCTTCTTCTCATAGAGCCTTGCGCACTGGGAGCGCCTATGAACGGTAGGCCTACGCCCTATATAGTAGGCTAGATGCGATTTATTAATGCTTAAAGGCAATACAATAACAACTAACTTGATTCTACTTATGGGTCTAACTTCTGAAGTGACTTATTAAACATTTGAAGAATAAACTAGTCTATTCTTAATTATACGCATTGCCAGTTGCAGCGAAATAGTTAGCCTAATTATTATCATGGGCGGAGTTTGGTTTCCGCACCTTGGAGGGGCTAAATTTGTTGGGGCTGAGACCCGGTCCAGGAAACGAGCGGTGCCGACAAAATATTTTCCCGGCCCAAAAAGTTGATGAACTTTTTTGGTCCTCGGGCTGAAATCTTGCCAAAAATACTAATTTTCCTGGCCAAAAGTCAATGACTCTTTTTTAGTCATTCGTAAGTTTCGCGTGAAGGGCTAAGCCCGAGAAAAGATACCATTTGCAAGGTAAAAAATTGACTCTGGGTCTTCCTGGAGGACCTAACCCCTAATAAACTCCTCCCATGTTAATTATATCATAATATCAGTCAAGAGGAGTAAAGATTGTGCTTAGGCTTAGGCCTACATTGATGGTCAGTAATATAGAAGATGCGTCGGAAAGAAGACACCTGAAAATCTTATGTAGGCTGCGAGTCATTTGACTGGAGTAGGCTTATCTGCTTCACGTCATAGAATAATTCTATGATTAAGTGAAAGATCATAAATTACTGTGTTTATAACAATTCATGAACATCTCTCATATAAGTCAGCGCTTTTAAACGTGAAATTGTAGGCCTACACAGAATGCGGAGTTATAAATGAATTTGTAAAAAAGGTCATCAGATTTTATCCCCGGCGACTTCCATCATTTTGGAGGGGGATTTTTGCAATGGCGAATGACTAAGAAAAGGACATCAGACATTTTTGCCGATGAAAGATTCCTTAAAGTCCTTCATCCTGTGAGTAGGTTACATGAGTGAATCTCCTAATTGGCAAGATATTCCACTGCCTGGCCACCAAATGGACTTACTGTGAAACTGTTCGAAAATAGGTATCAAGAGGAGTAAGCTTAATGAATGTGTTCACACTAATGGCGAGGTAGGCCTATGCGATGAAGAGGCATCAATGTTTTTGCGTTCATTTCTATGCGATGAATGTATTGTAGATTATGAAAGCTTTAAAATGTGTTCACTAGCATTTTTATGTTGTTTGTAGATGGCATCAGTCAGTCTACTAACGCGACGGATGATGTCATCATTGGTGACGTCATTAGATATTCGTGTAATCTCGTCTACCTTCAAAAGCCATTCTTCAGTCCGATTTTGTATCTAAACAGATTTTGGCCATCGAAAGATGGTTGGCAATCGGAAGAACTTGACAACAAGACTTCATTAGAACTGGAGGTTTCGAATTCAGTGACAACGGCAACGGCGAATTTCTATCAGCCTGCGTCATGTCTTTCATTTATAGGCGTGCAGTGTGTGCTAACGTTCGGGCAACCAGTTGCTGCAGGGAGCTTATTGCCGGGTTCTGCAACTAACGGCCTTTCTCCTGCTCTCGTATTTAACTTTCCTAGAGTCAAAGCGACATGTGAGTTTCTTGCAAACATTCTGATCTGTGATATTGCAATTTATACTTAACTAGCTGAATTACCCGGCGTTGCCCGGGAAATTTTTGTTTTTCGTACCCCGCCACGCCTGACGCCGCTCCCATTCCAACCTTCTCACCCCGCCTTCTTCCATCGGGCCCAACCCGGTCCCCCCTGGGTGCACGGCGATGCACGTGAGATTTAGATTTTTCTCCATAACCTAGCTCCACCCGCCCCTTCGGGTCTGGTCGCCACCCTAGGTTTCCCGTCCCAACCCATATCCCACAGGGCGGGTTAATCGCCACCCCTCCGAGGTGGACGGCGCTTGCTTAAACCTGTCCCGCCCTAAACAATTGCCATGCAGATAGCCTACGTACGGCACGGTAGGATATTATTTATCGGTAGACCTATCTATTGCCATTGTCTTATCTTATAACTTTCGATCAACCGTTCATCAGTGCTTTTATTATTATTTTGCAAATCCACGCGCTATAAGATCGGCCTTCAGCGAAAAATGACGTTAAGAAGTGATGACGTCAAAAATCTATGAGTTCGTTGAAAGTCGATGGGCGACGTAGATCTAAGAATAGGTAGGCCTAGCCTATTAATGGGGGACGTAGCTTGAATACTGCGCTACCTCTGGCCGAAATTTAAAATGTTCCAAACTCTGGAAAAGGTGAGATTTTTTAATCGCGAACACCCCTATGTTTGTTATCGGGTGCTTAGAAGTATTTTTTAAAGTTTGGGAACAATCGGTCGCGTAGATCAGACTATTTTTGGCTACATTAAATTCTTCTTTATAAGTTTAGAAGATATAGGCCTAGTAGGCCTAGGCAACTTCCACCGAATTTGCGTTGAATGCCTTACTCAAACTACCAGCCTACAAACTCTAAGCCACGTGTAACTTCCGTTGAAACCTGCCGTTCAATAATGTTATTTGCGTTTTTGCTCATTATAGGTCTCGTACTAATTTTAAGTCAAGCTTGCTTGATGTTGCTGCTTTAGCAGCTTGCTTTCGTAACACATTGGCCTTTTCAACAAATTAATGCAAACATTGATTTGGATTGCTAGCTATTTGTCTAGGCCTACTCAAATCCACAGGTCAATCTGATCAGAAGTTTCAGAGTGAAGACATTGTAAGGCTTTACAGACACAATCATTAGTAAAAAATTAAATGTAGATTTATAGTTTTGAAAAGTTTCTAAACACTTTGAAGCCTCTCTAGCGACGCAATTAAATTAAAGACTCTGCAAACATAACCACTAGGGCCTAGTTAAAAAAATACTAAATGCAGATTTATAGTCTAGAAAGTCACTGGTCTACCAAGAAGCCCCCTAGACCTATATAGGTTTATTCAGCGAACACACCTGTTTTAGGCTATAACTATATATTTAAGCTGAGTTTTCTTTTACCAGGTCCACCGTCCATCATTGGAGCTGTTTCCGGAGGCAGACTTTCCTTTGGAGCAGTACTGACATGCCAGTTAATCGTCCCCCGTTCGGTTAATTACTCGTGGACCGACTTAACCAATGGACACTTAATCATAGGACCTCAGTTGACTGTTTTGCATAATGGTTCATACCAATGCATCGCTTCAATCAACTCTGGCGACCTGTGGAGCACATCAGCAGCAACAGTTTACAACCTATCGGTTCCATATTACATCATTGGAGCTGTTTCTGGAGACACGCTTTCCTTTGGAGCAGTACTGACATGCCAGTTAATCGTCCCCCGTTCGGTTAATTACTCGTGGACCGACTTAACCGATGGACACTTAATCACAGGACCCCGGTTGACTGTTTTGCATAATGGTTCATACCAATGCATCGCTTCAGTCAACTCTGGCGACCTATGGAGCACATCAGCAGCAACAGTTTACAACCTAACGGTTAAGAGTAAGTTCCCAATTTGTAAACGTGACAAGGCCATAAACCATTGTACGTCTTTGCTTTGTGATACATGATGTGGCCACTATTAACGATGGAATTCACTGACTATTTAACTGCCTAACAACATATTGATTTCAAATTTCCATAGCTTAATTTGCATTGATAGACAGTAAAATCTTGTCCATTAAAATATTTAGTATCTTTTTAAAACTGACACAACGCGGTATCATTACAATTCATTGTGTGAACAAATGATCGCAACTACTGCAGGAGCCAATAGTCCAGCAATGCGCCCATAAAGTCCTATGCTCAGTTTACCAACGCCATCTGCCGAGTGGAAGGTTGAGTGGGACTTCATCAGGGCAGAGGGAGGCGATACCGCATCGTTGCGCTTTTCGTGCAAGAGTGTTTACCATAATACCATAGACCAGTGGTTCCCAACCCGTGGTCCGCCAGGCCCAAAAATATGGCCCTCATCTCGGAAAGATTTTTTTTAATGTGAAAAAATTGACAATTTGGACAGGATAGAACACATATTTATTTTCTATTACCAATTTTTTTTGACGTCCTTAAATAACATCAAACATAATAATTTGATTCAATTAATTTTTTTACATGCTTTCAGTTAATTAAATTTTAGTCTTGGTGGCCCTCTAATGTCCTTCAACTAAAAAAGTGGCACTCGTGTGCTCCAACTTAGAAAAAGGGGCCCCAAAGGCAAAAAAGGTTGGGAACCACCGCCATAGATTCCTTCTCAAAGCCCTGCTAGAACTAATGTAGATAGAGAGATCATTGCTCAGATCAAATTGAGGTAGACCCTAAGCCACGTAAGCGTGCTTTCCTAATTTCTATGAATCAGTCTCTCACTTCTCTAATGCTTTGACATCAGCATTTTCCAATGGTTTCTTAAGGTGCATGTTGTCTTTGTAACAATAAAATGCATGACCTAATGCCTAATCCTACTTCCTCGTAATTTATGCGGATCGTGCCCATCGCAAAAAGGCAAGATGGACAGCCAATATTTGCCGACAAACCCCGTCATTGTACAACTTCACCACCTTAGCCTACAGTTCCACGAAGTATCAATACTCTGCAAACTTAAAATTCTTTGCAATCGTCTGAATGCATTAATCTCGTGTTAAAGGGACTTCATAACTGCATTTTTTGCTTGTTTTATTTTTAGAACGCCAAAGCTTTACACTAAATGACAAAACACTGCTTGATAGGCTACTTTGGTACACTAATTCAATGAAAAAATTATACTGTAATTTTTTAATTTGCGCACAATTCGCGAAAATTTATCGTTTTCGGTGCGAAATTTTTTCAATTTTTGGCGCAAATTTCTGGGAACCTACCTAGCCCTATTGCCAACTGTACAGCAAGGAGGCCTGTTGCCAACTGTACAGCAGCGAGGCCTTGCACGATTCTTCTAATTTTTAATTCACAATATTTATGTTTATGAAACAGTGAACTCCCTGATCCAGCCATCATACGGACCAATCGCTGGAGGAACTGGTGTCACATTGACACTTGAGAACTGGTCAAAAGAAGTTGCAAACATCTCTGCCGTGTATATCGGTGATATTCTAAAGAGTAAAGACCTACTGTACCAGAGTGGCAGGTCAGACAAAATGACTCCTATAGGCTCATAGTCTACGAAAAGCGATCCATAGAATTAGCCTGAGAAGCAGGCATGGGTGTAAAGCATTGTAAGAGGGGAATGATTTTTCTTTGCACTCGCCGCCTGATCTTTCCCAATGACTGTGTACGGAATTTGTTTTGTGTGTACTCTGTGCGACTGAGTTGACTGAAATCGTAATCTCCACATTTCTAGAGCGCCACTCGAAAGCCAAGCGCAGGGCACCAGCTTATTCACGAGCGCTATGTCTAGTCAGAAGGGTTGTCCGCAAGAGTAGTCCGAAGAAGGGCGTAGCCTGGTTACCCAAGAATCAGACGTATCAGAGTAGAGCTGGTAGGGTGACGTTTTGGTGGAGAACTGGAAGCTGGAAGATCAGTTGAGTGGGGTAAAAGCTCCTACAATGAGAGTATACCTAAAGAGGTGAGAGTACCTAAACGACACAAGGTCAGGGGTTCTAAAACTTTATTTTTATTGTACCCGCCAAGTAAAAAATCGAATGATGGCATACCCCAGTAAGGTCAGATCAGAAACAGAATACCACTGCGAAGTTCCCTTGCAGTGACAACTTAAAGTCCTGTTAATCATTGATGCCATCGCACATGTATTTTAGAGTCGTATATATGGAGCAAAATTTAAAATAATAATATTATATGTATATTTTTAAGCATGTAATCATAATCGACAAAAATGGAAAATAATTGGTCTTTAACTCCTGTAATCTAAAGCGTTATAGTTCTGTCGGCTTGTTTTGATTAGCAAAGATTTAATATATCTGGTTTAATATTTGTCATTTTCAAACCCATATTTAGGCCATAATTATTTGTATTTAAATTAGTAAGAATAGTTTAAAAACCAGTTTCACACATAGATGACACGTTCAAAGGAATAAAAGATTTTACAGCTTCACGAGAAATTAATACTTAGGACAGTTCAGCTCCCCCATTCTATTTTGAGCTCTATATAAGCTGAGAATTTCTGACTTTAGATCTTTTAGCCACTTATACACTACCGGTATTTGTTACAAAATTATAATAATAATTATGCCTAGACATAAATATGTTGCTTGTAGGCTACTATGTGAGTCTAACTATATGTATATATAGTGAAAGAAATAAATTAAGATGCTGTTATATGTTGCAACGTTAAAATCATTGCTAATCAAAGAAAGTTGGACGCAAAGTTCATAAAAAATAAAGAAAATTCATTGTTTCTGGAATCTCTCGCGTACCCCTTACTGGCGCCTGTCGTACCCCTAGGGGTGCGCGTACCACAGTTTGAGAACCCCTGCACTAGACCAAGAAGCTGAATTCGCAGTGTTCGCAATTTAAAAATATAAATTTTTAAAGCTGACTTCAGTGACGAGAGCTCACTGTTCACGGAAGATCACAAAGACAATCATATTATTAGTCACAAATGATATAATTTAATTTAACCCGTTAATGACCGTGTCCTTTTAAAAGGACAGTTGTATTTGCTTACCTATTTTAATATGATATCAAGTCAATGATATCGTTTTTGTTTTCTATCATCCTGCTGATGTTGATGAACAAACATCTGTGCAAAAATTTGTCAAGGTCTTTAGTTTTAGTTGTGTTATTAGCATTAAAAGTTGCGGAATTTTGGAATCGAGTAAATGCCGCCAATCAATAATAAATTTTAATTTAATTTAAGTAATTTGCTATTTTATAAAAAAATTTACTTCTGAGTTTTGAGTAGCTATTATATGATTGCTTGCCTATATCAATTCATTTTCGCAAAAATTATCTATTTCATTATGGAAAATTTTGACGAAAACTTGCTGTCCTTTTAAAAGGACGCTGGGCATAAATGGGACGGATTTTGTCTGAATGTACAAAACTGTCATTGAAATGTCTGCACTGTTATCACTCATCCGTATTCATGTACCAAATTTTGCATATTGTCTCCCTATGCAAATTACAAGGTCACTGTGAATATTATCTAGTTTAATGACTTCTATAGCGCCATTATAATTATATAAGGCATCAAAAAGTCACAGTTTATTGAAAACGCCGGGTTCAAATTTTATAGATCAGGAACTATAGACATCTGGCTACTCTAGCTTTGAAAATTGAAGCAGATGAACAGCTCCAATATGTTTATGGGTAACAGTGGATGAAGTGGTCTCAATGATAGATGATTATTGAGGATGCTGCTGTGTTCTCTGATGTCTTCGTAACTGTACCATGAGATGCTCCTATGACTCAACTTCCTTCCGCAATCCAGTCTGCCATTCCAAACCAAAAAGTGTGTGAAAAAACCTGGACAGTCAACCTGGAAATGGAGAAGTGGAGATCTATCTGAGGATTCAATATGTGCTGGTATACCCGGTAGCTGAAGATAAACCCAGGTTTCTACGTGTAAAGCACGACTGGAGCCCTGTTGAGCTGTTTGAATTATTCTTTGATGATGAAGTCATTAGTCTGATGGCCACAAACAGTGAAAGATATGCAGGAGAGCAGAAAGATGATCACTACTTTGGAATGACTGATGAAAACGTGATATTATCCCTTGCAATTATGTTGCCCAATGCCCAGTGGGTAATGGGTATGCCATTCTCCCACCGAGATGCGTGCAGGCCTACTGTGAGCAGCAGTCATACCTGTACGTGCTGAACACAACTGTTGCAAAAGCCAAGACTAGAAAAGTGTGGAGATATGTTAATTGCATTACCTACATGTTGTAGGTAATAAAACTGCGATGCTAGACGACAAGTTTGTCAAGGTCAGACCACTTTTAGTGCAGTTCAATGGGCAGTATATAATGGCCATTATTCCCTCCTACTGAAAGCATGGAGCAAAGCAACCTTTACACGGCAACCCCATAGGCTTCGGATACAAGATGTGGTCTCTGGCTTGCTTACTCTTCAGACATGGTCCTTGCTATGAGACTCAGAAACTAGATATAATTATTAGAATTACATGGAGCATTGTCAACGAATAGCCTACCTTCTGAAGCAATCAACCGTTTAGATCGCAAACATGGAACCTGCTGAGAAAGAGAATTTTTCCAGACGTGAGATTTGACCACATGGATCACACCATTGAGAGTATTCCAAAGCAGAGGAGATGTAGAATTGTGACCAGAGAGTCTCAAGTATGTGTGGAAAACGCCATTATTGCTGTACATGCTGCCTGCTTTGCTGCCTTCCACAGTAATGAGATGAAATGTCACTATCGCACCACATTGAAAGCTGGGAGCACTGCTGTAGGATACTGTCATTACATCAAATAACATTGACAGAATGATTCTGAGTTGCTTTAGTTAGTATTAAGTTTGTTTTGCATCGCAGAGCTGTTCTTATTATTATTATCAACATGTGCAACATAACAACACAGTTGATTGCACGTAGCGTTTTTTGTCTCGTATGTGCTCAGCGTCCTTTTAAAAGGACACCATAATATCTCAATAACTAATAAAGTTATGTGTTCACATTTTTTCTCCTAACATACTCTTACTGCAAGGACTCAAAATGCAAAAGAATATCAAAATCTGACCGCTCAATCAAAAGTGGTCATTAACGGGTTAAACAACTGTATCGTTGTCTGTTCTAATTTCCATAACTTAGATTTTACAAATTCGCTTTCAGCGGAGGCAATCATGTTGTGATGAGAACTCCAAGTGCAACGGTAGCGTTTATTGGACAACCGTTGCCGATAACAATTGAGTGCACACCAGGACCATTCAACGTCAGTACCAGCTCATCTTTCACTTCTAAAGGCAACCCAGAAATTACTCGCATCAGTCCAACCACGTTTGTAGCCACGTAAGTTTTGACGAGAGCGTCAAGTATTATTTCAACGACCAGCGTACATGTACTAAAATGCATTGAAAACAATTATGCTGCTGGTCATTAAAGAGTGGAGTAGAACTAAAGAACGAGAAGAACTAAATGTAGAACAAATGAACATAATTATAAATGATGAAAGAAAACAGTCATTTTCTTTGTATGATTGTGGCAGTTTTAATCAACTCTGAAACATTAAGAACAACGATAGTCACCAGAGATAAGGATACAATACTGGGATTGCTCAAATCAGCGGTTTGGTCCAAGTTGGAAGACTGTAACCGGGCATAGAATTTATACCAGAAACAGTTCATAGAAACACTTGAAAGTACAAATAAGAGCTACAAGATTATTTAATGTTACAAGAATCAAAGCTATGAAGAAAGTTGAGAAGCGGGAACTAACAACTTTGGAAAGAACAGGTAACAGAGGACGACAGTCACGACATCTAATTGATTCATTCAAGATTATTACTGGAATGGAACTACATGTAGTGCAGAGGGAATAGTTTTTGAATTATCACCATACAAAGCATTATAGGCTAACTGGCAGTGGTACTAGGCTACTAGCATAGACTACACGATTTCTGAAACTCAGTTATAATTATTTTAATGTTCTTAATTTTGTTCAAGATAAACTAATATCTTTCAGATTTAAAAATTATCCATCGCAATTTGATTGCCGTGTATTGACAAAAGCGCATTGATAGACCTAATTTGTAATTTGCAGAGGTGGCACGATCATGAATGTTACCGGATTTCAGTTGTCATCGGTAGCTAATCCATTCGTTCAAGTAACGATTGTCGTTGAAAGAGTAATCAAAAGAAATTCCACTTCAGAAAAATCGCTCGGGGTAAAAAATACTTGTTTAATTTTTTTGAAGTGAAAATCTTAATAGGCCTAATTATAGTCTACTTTACAGTATGTCATGTGGCGTTGGCTCTTTGAGGAGATGCAAGCACCAATAACCAATTTAAACCAGATCCAAATTAAGGTTGATCGCAGAATTCAATATGTGCTGCAAACTGCACAGTATCGAATTAAAGAGTAGGCCTATTTTCTATGTGCAAAGAAAATCTAAACGTGGTTGACTAAGTCAAATAATTTGTATCACTTCAATTGGTGCTCAAACAATTCTGTTATTGTTTTATTTTATTTATTACCTTTCCTACATTCTGCCGCTGTCGTGTACAATATTTTATGGCAGATTCTGCAGTTATTTTAGATGGGCATGCAATATTATTGTTAGCCCTGCAAATTAAATTGTCTCGTTTTGCAAAGAGATAAAATGGCGTTTCCAAGTGCAATGCGCCTAACTCCACATGTCATCATTCTTCCGATAAACATGTGTAGCCCATCGTCTGGTCTAGTAAGTTACTGTCGTCATTTATAAGCTATGGCATGTTTTTACTTATAGCCTTGCGAAGTGAAAGCTGCAGATGGCAGTCACATGACCTGTCGAATGCCAACAGTAAACGTCCCCAACGATTTCCTACAAGCTTTAAACTCACTATACAATAACAGAAGTAAACGTGACACCGATTCAGTGAACCATCTAACAGCAGAAACTCAATTCCTGATGTCGAGGGGTAAACGATACGCAAACGCTCTGTCGTTGACTGGACCAAATGGTGTAGATCGACTTTTCGTCTATCTTGGATTCGTCCTAGATGGATATAAGAAATATGAGAACATCAACAACGTTCAACCAGATACTCAGATTCTAATATTTTCTCCTCCTGAAATCAACTTCACCAGAAATATAATTGACTTTGATCCAAACAAGGATGAGTTCATTTCAATTGAGGTTGGCTCAGAGTTGTGCATTATTTATAAACATAGGCCTACATTACATAACCTACACTGTGTTTGACGTATTCATATTAACAAATGTTGTCAACGATGTTCCAAAGCGTCTTTATGGAATTTCTGTTGAATAGAATAGGTGCTAGGCAAATTTGCTGTTGCAGTTAATTCACAAGTAGGCTACGTCGTGCCTTTACGGTATTAGCCAAATTGAATGTTACAAGCTATTAGGCCTTTGCTTACTGCGATAAATTGTCAACTTTCAAAACGACGAAGAATCGTTGAGTGTGTTTAGATCACTAGCTACACATAAATGCAGTTGAGAAGCTGCATCATTTTCTCCATCTGTGGTTCGTAATTGCATCAAGAATTTGTCTGCTCTAAAGACTTCTATAAGCTTAATTATAACCGTTATTACACAGCAAAAAACTTATCGGACGCTTCTCGTGACGCTTAATCATTATTTGCGCAATCCGTCGTCTGAATTCACGTTGCTTGAAATTTGTAGGCCTAGGTTACTAATGGCATTTGCAGCAGCAATCAGAATTGAATTACCTGTGAGCATGGTTGTAAGGTATTGAGACTAGGTATTGGTCTCGAGATATCGCGAGACATGGTCTTGATATTGTCGTCTCGATCTCCGTCTTGGTGGCCTACAATAATTATCTGAGTCCAAGTATTGGTCTCAAGAACATTAATTTTCTTAAATTTTGTGGGAAATCGTCTTGAAGTGAAAGTCGTGTTCGGTGTTGACCAGGCGATCTCAGTAAGTCTCGCGATAACTGTCTATAGTGTATGAGCAAAAAATAATTTATCTATAGTAGAGATGACGCTATGTCTAAGAATCTTGCAATGATGTAATCATAACATTAATTGGTATTTCAATATCCTGAGAGCTAATGTGTTTTCGTTGGTTGCTTCTCATCATTGAATCTTTCGTTGGTTGCTAATCATCATTGAATCTCAGAATAACTGCACAGTAAAATTAATTCCTCTAGCGATCCTGTAACTGTCTTGGACTTCGTGTCTTCTTTTCGGTCACAGTCCTGGTAACTCAAGTCTTCGCTTTGGTCAGTGTCGGAACTCCACTGTACAGGTATTGCCATGATCTTGACGTTTTATGTCTTGCGTACAACATAGCCTTGAAGCATAGAGATGGAATACCAAATATATTATGGTAGAATAGATTGTGAAGCGCAATAATTATTTGAATTTGTCTTCTAGGGCACGCATATGGCACGTGGCTGTCGTATAGTGGACTATGTGGTCCAAGTTGGTGCTGGTATCTGCGAAAACCTCGATCTAACTGACAACCAGTTGAGATGCCGACCACCAAAGCAACAACCACAGATGACGAATAAAACCTCCCTCTACTGTGACGAACTCCTTGGCATTTACGTATGTTAAGCTCTGTAAATATTTGTTAACATTTTCGAGGAGGCCTATTATGCCAAGTCCTACGTAATTAATTATCATAATTATTATAATCATCATTATCATAATAATCACTATGTACATCATCATCATCATCATCATCATCATCATCATCATCATCATCATCATCATCATCATCATCATCATCATCATAATCTCTCATTATGAACATCATCATCATCATCGTCATAAATCTCATCATAATCATCGTCGTCATCATCATCATCATCATGATGTTAGTTTTGACGCTTTTGCGTCTCTATTACAATTTAGCCTAGCTTTAACGAGTCGCGCAATTAATTAGACTTTCGTATATCGTCCGACGACATGACTTTTTGTGTTGTCGCCTTAACATCAAAGTGGAAAAAATAAAGGAAAATAAAAAACAATTTCCAAGACGTGTTCCAATAATTATGGTTCCGAGCAATAAATTTGCATCATAGAATTAACGACCGTAAGTCAATCTCAAATCCTGCAGCGAGCGTGATTCGAATTAGTCTGTTGAGGACTTTGTTTAATTAAATTCCGGCTCCGTCGTTACAATCGTAGGACTAATTATCGCGTTAACCACACATAGATAGTTGTGCAGTACAAGGATAAATGCTATATTCACAAACACGAATCGTTTAGACTATGCGATCTAATTTCTACTTATTTCCTGTTTTAGATACACCTGGGTTTCAAGACTTATCAATACGCCTGCATGAAATACTCAACCCGTCCTTTGGCTTTGATAATTGGATTGGCCGTTGGACTCTCATCCTTCGTCATCATTATTCTTTTTATAATCGCAATCGTCTTTTGTTGCAAGAGATCCAGAAATCGTCGTAAAAAATCAACTAATGAAACTTCAGACGAAAACACATATGCTGCAAATAAAGCTCATGAACCACCATCAAATCAGCTGTATGCTAATGCAGTGTATTTACAACCAACAGCTAGGTCACATGCTGATGATACTTATCTTCAGCCATCGGCTCCGTTGCATGCTAGAGGGTCATATTTGCAACCTTCGTCTAAATAGTATGCCAACGAGGCGGAGTCGCAGGTTAATAGGACGTTAGAGCTTCATACTCCTTGATAAACGCTTGTTCAACAGTGATTGTCATTTTGCTAATACACTTAAACACTAAAGCTTTGAAGTCCATGCATAGCAAAAACTTCACTGTACCAGCAGAACTTTAAGATTCGCCGCGTTATTATTTCACGTCTAGCATAAATTCTGTGTTTATGGCTTCAATGATTGGCTCTCTGTGTACTGATTTTCTTGCCTACCATCTTGTAATTCCAAGTGATAATTATATGATCATTCATCTAAGATGTGTGCATATGAATGCATGATCAGCTCATGCGGTAAGTTTATATGATTCAGGAATGCTTTAGCAGGTGATGTGTGGAGGAAAGACCGGACGGCTTTGGCGTATGCTCAATGAATCATATTGATGTGTTTAACGACCTGTGTAAAAAGAAACCATTTAAACTCTTGAGTTCGTTTAAGTCTACATCGTTAATCCTAATGGTTCATTGATGATTCTCGTAAAGAAATGTGCCATCTAGTTGCAAATAAAATAACTCTTACTAATCCCAGGATATTGTTTCATTAACACGCAGACCAGTCTTTAATGCAAATGCCTTAGTGTAATGATGCGTCTTTATAAAGGGATCTACGGTCTCTACCGAATATTCGCTTCGTAGCCGAATATCGGGCCAAATAGCTATTCGGCATCCGGCCTAGTATAGTATACGAATAGTGGCCACGTGACCTCTGTTTCTGCACAATTATGTGGCTGCTATAGCGCGTACACTTGAGTAATTCTCTCAGCAGCATGATATAATGCTGTGATTGCAGCTAAGGCATTGGCTACTGCCTGGACCGCGGTTGTCACGTTCTTTTTTTTATAGTGACTGAATGGTGTCGATAGAACTATTTTTATTGACTATTAGTCTATTAGCATCCGTTTTCGGCCGAATAGTTGGTCCAGTTATTTGTATTCAGCCGAATAATGATATCAACTATCCGCGCAGGGGTCTTGAGCATGTTCTTCACTCGCAATTGTTCGAGCGCTTCGGCGTGAAACTTCGAAGCAGTGTTCGCGTTGTAGACGGGAGCGCCTCTGAGTAGTGAGCTTGAAGGGGCGCTATATAAAGTGCGAGAAATAAAAAATATATGGTTCTATGACCAGTGTATTCCGGTTTTGAGTATGTCTGTGTGTATACATATAATGTATAGTATACACGGTGTTCGGAAAAACCGAACCTTTACAATAAATAGAGAAATTAACACTAAAAATGTAAAAGTATTATGGAGAATAGCCTAAAACTATTTTATTCCCAGCATTATACTTAACTGGGTTTTTTTTAAATAATTATTCGCTGTAGGCCTACCAGCTAAAAACTGACGTCACCGTGACGTTATTTGTAATAAGAAATCCGTTACAAAATGGTGTTCAGTGAAGAGGACAGAATAGTCATATAATATTTACGCCAGAATCAGAATGACAAGTGCAAAACGTTTTCTTATAGAATTTCCTGATAAAACATGGAAACTTTGTGGACTAAGCGAACTTCTGCATAAGATTGATTGAACTGGTTCGTGCAAGCGTCAAGCGGGCAGCGGTAGACCTCGTACTGCAAGAAGTAACGAAAACATCCAGCAGGTGCAAGAGCTTGCGTTGAGTCAAGAAGACAGGCCACAAACTCATCTTTCATAAAGAAAAATTGCACGAGAAGTATATATATAGGGCCTATATGTAAAAAAATACATATTATATGTAAAAATTTTCACATCAATTATGGCAGCAATAGGCCTAGTAGAGGTTCGGTTTTTTCCGAACACCGTATTATATATGCCTACGTGTTAAGGTGTCTCTACTTAGCATACGGTGGTGCAAAAAATTGTTTTTCTGCGCAAGTTGTTAGGTAAATGAAAATGATAACCTATTCTACAAATATTTCATTGAAATCGGATGATATTTGAAGTTGCCCTCGAGTCTTTGTGACTGGTAGGCTACCAGTGGCGTGGCAATAGGTCGTGCAACTCGTACAGTGCACGTGGGCCAACGGCTGTAGAGGACCCAAAGCGGGCAGAGTAATTTTTTACTTGAGGAAATTTTTCGGAATGTATTCAATTCTGCATGTACAGCGCTGCGGTAGCAATGGATTGTGCAGAATGTGCAGTGTACTGTAACAGGGGCCCACGGCTGCACAAAGACCCCGGTGGTCGGATAATATTCAGAATGAAATCAAGTCGAAATGTAGGCCTACAGCAATACACTCAATAGAATCATCTGCTTAAGCCGGAATGTCCAAGCGCGTGATTTAATACACAGCCGTGTGCGGTGTGCTATCATAAAAATATTTACTCTTTGCAGTCTTTGGCGGGCAGGTAGTTTTGCTCACGTGTAGCCTTCGCTCAAATATAATGGCGTCACGGATCACGGAGTGTTATAACTTTGCAGTGCTGTGTGTAGGCTAATTTAATTTAGCAATCGCATACTTAATTTAGGCCTACTTAGAAATACTCCCTCTGTCCCTCCGTTGGGCTTCAGTGTTATTTAAGTGGCGCTGCTAAGCAACACGCACAAAGTTACAGACAAAGAAGGTCCGCCAAAATATGTGAACTGTCCGCATTTATTAAGCCTGCTGACAGCGCATCTGTGTATACCGATGAATCCATCAGTCATGGGAACAGAATTGAATTCAGTTTGAAACTGCGGGCAGAGTAATTTTTACTCAGGTAGTGGTGGATATGGATATCCAAGGCTGTACACGAGGGTATACGACTAAACGCGGGTATAGGCCTACAGCGTATACGCACCTCACAAGGAATTCCATGTGAACAAATGTGCAAGAAATGAAATTTCGACGAGAAAAGAGGCGAAAATCGCGTAACGTTGCGTACAAGTAACAAGAAAACCAGATGATGACTAAAAAAGGTCGTCAGAAAAAGTTCGGCCAGAAAAACTTGATTTGTTTAGGCCGGTGTCCCGTGACAGAGTCTCCCCCCTAAAAGTCTCCCCCCGGAGACTTTATTTCGAAACAGATTCTTCCCCGGAGGATCTGTTCCAGAATAAATTCGCCCCCGGAGACTATATTCTGAAATAAAGTCTCCGTGGGGGAGAAAATATTTCCGCCGTCCACGAAATAAAGTCTCTCCCGTTCAGCGTAAAATTGGCTACAGTTGCATCAAATTTAGATATGAGCAGACTAAATGGTTAGTTTACGTTGCCAGATTATATAACAAGAAAACATATAATACTTTTACTTCAGAAAATTTCTTCCAATACAGAGTTTCAGCCAGGGGGAGACTCTGTTTCGGGGGGAGACTTTGTATCGGGGGGAGACTTTATTTCGTGACACCGGCGTGTACTCACCTCAAAATTTACCGATACAGCCAGGATATCGACATTGCGTAGAGATTCATTTCGGAAACTATGGCGCTATGCCAGTTGGGGCTATACATTACCAAATGATACTGAAGGAGCGAAGGCATCTTATTTGAAGGGGTCCACCACAGAAGCCCTGCGCAAGGGCCCCAAAGCCTTGCTACGCCACCAGTGCCGGCGCTAGCAACCCCCGTACCCCCCCCCCCAGCCGGGTGGGGGTCCGAGTTTGAAAGGGGCCCCCAAATTTAGCTGCATTATGCCTATTTGTGACTGTACAGATCCGGGCTGGTGCATGCCTCAACTAACCATATGTCACTGCCATAGCAGACCTAATGCAAATATCATACTGATTTTGGGCGTAAGTATAAAACCATTTAAACTAACTCAGGCAATTTCATCCACTTTCTCAAATACAACGTTTATAAATTGTAACTTATTCTAATTGCTAATTGGATGAGGCCTCAAAATAAAACCTGCGTGAGGCCCAAACATTAAAGCCTGTGTAGGGTCCCAGATGTCCTTGTTATGTGTCTGATCTCAAGTTTGCAAGGGGCCTCAAATGTAGCTGGTAATTATACCTTTCATGACTGTTCATTCATGAAACCACGCACCGAATTATGTTTTAACGCAAAGCATACAAAATAATATTACGCAATCCAATTGTCCATTGTCCTTAAACCAAAGAGGAGACTTGGGGTGTGGACAGGGGCACGGCCCCACAATTTGTGGTTGGGACGGAATCCTTGTATCCCCAATATTTCAGAAATATTTCACAAGTATCATCCACTGACCATCAATAATGATCAATTTTGTTAAGATGACAGCCTATAATTATATGCTACCATTACAGTTGGCAAATCGGACAAATTTAAACAATGGAGAGGGGACACTCTGAACTCCTAAACCACGACTAACAGCATTGAAAAATGCGCAATTTTTGTAAAGATGACAGCTTAAAATTCTACCATTACAGCATGGAAATTCCAAAAAATTTAACAATTGGGAGGGGACATTTATTGAAGTCTTACTTTTTAGCACTTATAATTATTATGAGAAAAATTAGATTGAATCAAGAATGCTGAACATGACAAGTGCTATGTATACACATTACACAAGCAACAATTCAGGGTGAGCGAGAGATGTCTGGCGTCCTTCATCCATCTGCCTGTCCTCCGCAGTTTCCCAATAGTTCAAGAGACACTTTAATTCTCCGACCCCCACTCTCGAACGTGGGAACTGTGTCGATTCAAGACTATGATGACCCCGATTGGCCTCTAGCTAACAGCGATCAGACCTGTGATATGTAGCATAGCGTTTTGGGCCAGGTCAATCGTGACTCTAATTTTAGACATACATGTACCCGCTGCAGACTCTAATTATAGGTGAACTGACGTGATCTCCGGTAGTTGATTTTTAAGCTTGTCAGCGTTATCAAACAGTCGATGGATGGATCCTATTTTTTGCTCGGCGTATTACAGCACTTAAGAGCTATGAAACAGTCCATGCACGACGATCTTTTTATAGCCCGGCATTGACGACGAACTGCTTTTACACAATGGCTATGTGTAGGCTACTGTTATAGTGTGTAGTTCGTCGGTCCGCTTTCAGTGAGGCCTGTTGAGGTCGAATACCTGGTGCGCATGATCAGAAGAGTCTCCTTGCTGACGCTTTTAAAGTCTACATTGACCGTTGCGTACGTGAGCAGAGGAAGTTGCAGCTGACAATAAGCTCATGGAACAATAAAATGCCGAAATTTATATTAGTATTAGGGCTTTGGGTCACGCTA
This sequence comes from Lumbricus terrestris, assembly GCA_949752735.1. Classification (NCBI taxonomy): domain Eukaryota; kingdom Metazoa; phylum Annelida; class Clitellata; order Crassiclitellata; family Lumbricidae; genus Lumbricus; species Lumbricus terrestris. The sequence continues at coordinate 22,505,612 of OX457037.1, read as the reverse complement.
TTTGGTATGTAGTATTTATGAGAACAGGTTTTTTTTATTTGAATAACCGCGTTACATCATAAATCTATGTGATTGTTGTTTTGAATGACGCAATACTTTGCTATTCTGTAATTATTTCACAGCTGAATAAGATGGTTACAATTCCGAGAGATTTTTTGTCTTTAAATGCCTGGTTTTATCAGTAATCGAAACGTTTATATGTTTTTCTCAACTAAATAGCTTAATAAGTCTTTCGGATTAAAACATAAAAAAGCTGTAGCCCGTATGCCTAACGTCAGTCTTAATCACAATTTTATAGGCATATTAAATGTGAAACAGTTTTCTCTTGTCGTCTGCTAAATCTCGATATAATCCATCATCAGCTGGATACTGTTTTCTTGTTAATCGTTTCAGAGAACGGCTGCTTTGGTCTTTTGATAACAAAACCGGTCAACGAGGCTCCAATGTGGTTCTGGTATAATCACAGCATCAACTGTTCGTCTAGCTTTGGTTCCGCTGCCATTCGCTGGTACTTCATACCGGTTGATGCGACTACGAACGTCACCATTGCCGCTAGGTCAATGGTTTATCCAGCTTATGTACAACTGTACAGGATTGAACAACCAACACCTTATGCATCCAACCTAATCTTCTATCAGCCATCCAACAGGACGGCTGGGACCTACGTGTGTGCAGACAAGGAAATGATTGCTAGTGCTGAATCTGTTGTAATCTGTAAGTGTAAGACTCGTCAAGATCTACTTGTTAACGGCTATAAGAATTATCGCAGTATGTAATGCTGGTAATGAAGATAGAATTTAATAAATGTCATAAAAGATCAATATAGATTGCACATAAATAGATGGTAATTAGGCCTACATGTGTGTAATGATAGCACATCACAATTCACCATAGTTCATTATCGCAGGTATATCATTTTAAGGCTTTCTCAAAGTGATCGTTTCTTAGGGTTCATGAGCATAATAATTATTGTACAACACAAGTGCTTTCTTTGCAGACATAAAATAAACCTCGGAATAAAATATCTATGATACAAGACGAGAAAACACGCAGATTTCTGTGTGTTTGCTCACTACCAAATTGATTTCTTAATGCCACAGTAGGACTATACCTCTCGAGGACCTAAACTCGTTACAGTTCATAGTTTGTCAGGTGCCAAGACAATAATATATGAAGTCGACCTACTTGCTTGCCTAGCTCGTTTTAATTGTTTCTTCCAGATGAGTTTCCAACATCATCAGACTTTCCAACATCATCTGGGTTTGCAACACCACCTGAGTTTCCAAAGAGATCGATTTCCAATGGAGACTTGGTCAACATGTCGTGCACCGTGTACTACGTAGGCAACCGGTTCATTGAGCCCATAATCTACGTATATGACATCGATGACGTTGATAATCCAATCCTAATTCATAACATCTCTTCATTGACCCTGACCAAAGAAGGAACATTGACGACAGCCACGGCAACTTTCGTCCAGACCGCAGTCTGCCCAAAGTTAAAGTCGTTCAGATGTAATATTTTCTTTGGGAGTCCGAAGGGAGAACTTCCACCCGGATCAGCGACCAACGCTCCAAACCATGTCCTTCAACGCGAATTTCTCCCAGAGAACGTGTCTTGTAAGAACACCTTAATTATTTCATTGCACCTCGATTTATATGTCAGTTAATAACTGTTAACACCTGTAGCCTATAGGTCCAACTGCGCATTTAGGCCTACTGCATACTGGTTTGCGCTGTGAGCGCGAGATCAGTAAAAGATTTATAAAAAATAAACTCAGGTAAATGCGTGCTCTTTCGAAACAGCTCAAATATAACCTAGCTATTAAAAATACCGACAGTCGATTTACTCTTTATGTCAATTGCTTGCCACCGTTTATAAATTTTAGAAATCTATAATCATACACACGCATAATCATCTTGTTTTATTCTGATCATTTGCAGCGTTGTCTGTCACCGATAGGCTAAGATCAACTGAGTTATTATAGGATTCGTACTTTCTTCGATAACCTGAGGGACTGTCTTCGGCCTAAAATTATTAACTGACATGTAATTTATTCGTAGCGCTAGGTAAGCTATCTCCTCAGTGTCGTGAGTTGAAAGCTAAAACTAAATTTTAATGTCCTCTATAAAATGCCATTTGGTCAATTTTCGCTCGATATAATAATATTAAATATTCCGTCAATAATGATGGCACAATGCAATTCTTATTTGTCTTATACACAGGTTTTCCGACGACAAATGACATGCAAATCATCGGCGCTGCTTCTGGTGACACCGTCAACCCAGATGCAATCTTAACTTGCCATGTAGCATCTGTTCCGTCAGCCATCTACTTTTGGACGGATCTCAAGTACAGGAATTCCAGCTCTGGACCTCGTCTCAGGGTCTGGCATGACGGTTCATATCAATGCACGGCTGCTACCTATTTCAACGGACAGTGGCTCAAGGCTTCAAAGATCGTTGCAAATCTGACGGTTGAAAGTAAGTCAGTTGAAACGCATTCTAGCATAGGCCGTGAAATCTTCCTGCACTTCAATAAGGTTAAAATGAGTTTGCATATGCTAGCAGGCGTCTTTGATCCATGCGATGTTTTCACGACGCTACCATATTCAGGCCCGGCCTTAGGGCAAGGCGAGCGAGGCAACCGCCTTGGGCCCCGCGCTTCCAGGGGCCCCGCGCTGCTGGCTATAATTTTTTCTTTGTCGAGATTGACAATGGTTTCGTCGTAAGCCTATAACAACTAAGCTGATGCTTGCAGTCAATTTGTCACGTGAATGTGAAAGGGTGATTTTGAAAGAACGAAACTTCTTCATAGCTAACCTACTTTTTAGCCTAGGTCTGCATGCAGAATGTTCTCCAGAAAAGTGTTACTAACTCATTTTGCTTCAAATTCGCAAAAAAATTAATGGTCGTCCGCACACATTTTTGCAGGAGAGGACAAAACACAATGATGGCGGTGATATTGTTAGCGAGAGCTTAGAAAATGCAAAGCAGGAATTTTAGAACATGGATATTTTCAGAAAGGTGTCTAAAATACTGTAAATTTAACTCGTGAATATTAATATTAGCATCATTAGCGCTCTGGCGCAAAGAAATTTGCCAAAAACCAAACTGTAGACCTCAGTTGTTACAAATTCTCAATTTTCGTGGTGGGGCCTCTCTTGACCCTAAGCGGGGGCGCTGGCGATTTTGCATTAATTCGATAGGCCTATGCCTACATGAAGTAGTAGGGAAAGCCATCTAAGATGGAACGCTTCATAAGAAGGGTCACACCTACTGCTGCCGCTATTCGCAGAGGAAGGCCTCAGGAAGCCACTGTCAAGAGTTGCGAATAACATATCACGTATCTTAATTAGACTCTACCTAGCAACGTACTGTTGGGCATAAATGTGCTAATACTATTTACGGTGCTGCTGTCTTGATTTGATTGATGGGCTAATTGAAAATTTTCATGTTCGATGATTCTATTTAACATTATTAAATTTTTCCAATCCGACATTATGGAAATTATTCTCTTATCGTATGGACATAGGCCTAGTGTCTTAAGTTGGGACATGCTAGTAATTAGTTTTAATGACAATAATATCGCTTTTTGGAAAATTGCTATTATTTCACATGCATCATCTGAAAGTCAAGTAGCCTATGTATAATCCACATCAGTGTGGCTTATTATAAAATAGTACTATTAGCTCAACAGAAATTCTGTGAAACAACGTCAAGTGTCCCATCTTATGTGACTCTCCCCCATCAGGCATCAGGGCCGTATTGGCAGGAAGCCAACTGCGTAAAATTTATGCTTGAGGACATGATGCTGCCTTGGGCCCCGCAAACCCTAGGGCCGGGCCTGACCATATTATTAATATTCAGCTCCGGATAGTCTGCCATACATGTAGGTGGGTAAATTAGCTTTACGGCTTGTCGACTTTTCACAGTATAGGCGTAGCCTACTCAATACTCATCCGACCTTTGGTTTTCTCCGTCAAGCACGACCCCTCTTCAGAAAAATTATAATTATTATAGCCACCGCATTCATAGCGAAGCCCGTAGGTCTATAATGTCTCTCTAGTCTCTCCAGTCTCCCTAGTTCTTCGTCTGTAGTAGGCCTACCGGTATTCTATAGCATATCAATTGCTAGGCCTACATGTTTGCTTGAAATAAATATCAAAAAGGTTGCTCTTTCTCATCGACCTGTCAGAGCTTTTTCACCTGTTTGTTTTTCTTAAACTGTTTTTAACGTTAAACTGAATAAATTGGTTCTTTGAATAGGTTTTTAGACAAGACTATTTGCATGGGCGCCCGCACATAGAGCAAGAGGGGGCACTTGGCACTTGACCCCTGGAAAGCTGATTTCCCCATTTTTGACTACAATTTTTTGGTTTTTGACAAGCTTCTTTGCGCTCTTTCCCAAATGTTACTAACGATATAGGCTACAGAGTTACATTGAGAAAGTTGCATTTAGAAAACTCGGTGAAACCACACTCGTTCCCAATATTATTCTGCCTTGAATTTACCATCTCTTGCTAAAAAAGTAAATCGAGCCATTGTGTTTAACCTCTCCTGCAAAATTTCTGTGGCCGCCTATGACTATTATTTTGACGCGTAATTCACAACAATTACCAATTAATGTGACACCTGTGGGCTGGCTGAAACTGACGACACAGGGAGGACCTGGGAGGTGTGTCGGAAACATGTTTGGTCACGTTTGGTGATGTCAGGGGTTTGACCATGTATAAGGGTCTTGGATAGACATGAGAAGTTACTTGATTCTTTGTCTTATGTGACATTTGTGGGCGCGTGCCTCAGTCACCAAGTAGTTTAATTTGGTAAGCTTATAATATAACGAATAATAAAATTTTGGTGACGTGAATAGGATTCCGAGATTCGTGCACTGCCAACTGTGTTTGTTCATACATCAGGCTGTTTGTATGGCGCTTTTTATGAAACAGTCAAAGCGCCAATATATATGTGCTATATAAACATAGGCGTAGGGGACATTTCAGCAGTGGGGGGGCAAAAATTTTACTTTTGCCCGAAAACATAAACCCGGAATAATTGACGTCGTGCGCGCATAACCATCTCTGTTCTTGCACCCACACCCGGGGACAAGGGGCAGAGGAGCAAACACCCTGAACCCGGTCATATTATATGGACCAGGCTGGGTAATTTTAGGCCTATGCACAAATTTATTAGGCCTATGTAGTCTATGTATTAGGGCCTATATTCCTGACACTTTACCACAACCACTGTCAACCTTCACATGAGCAACTTATTAAATTCATAATTGTACATTGTTTTGTAGTGTATCATATTTAATCATCTACCCATGCGCCTCTAGTAGGGTGAACCGCTCAGAGGCGCTCCTAGTGCGCAAGACCATACGCGAAGAGGCAGGTTTTAAGTGGAGAGAACGAAGAAGGGAAACTGCTGGATAAAGTGTAGAGCGAACGCAAGGAGAAAGCTCATTTCAAAGAGAAGGACCAACTGAGGCAAATGATCAAGACTGAGCCATAGCAGTTCTAGAAGGCGGAAACAAGAGTCAAGTCTGTTGGATGAACGAAGTGGACGGTTGGAGGAAGCTAAGTGCGGCCTTAGTATAACGTCGGTCAGATATTTGAGGCAAAACCTCGCTGAGCCTTGAAAATCAGAGTGAGGAACTTAGATTGTATGTTAGCATTAAGAGAAAGCCAATGGGTGGAGACAGAACGGCGAGAGATCCTGAGACACCTTAAATGAAAATAAGTGGAACGTGTGCTTTTGGAAATGTGCTTAGTTAACACCCTGATCCCGCACACTTGACATTGCAAGAAGGAAAAGATCGGAGATTTCTCAGAGAGCAGAACAAGATCTGCACGTTCAATATTGATGATCGCACGATTATCGTGTCTATTTTGTCTCAAGACCAGGGATAGGAGAAATTTCGATGTCATTCAGGCAGTGAATTCCGTGATCTGTAGCACCTGGCTTGAATGCTGTGAATTTCCCCAAATGCCACGAATAGTCGCAATTTTCGGGCAAATTTCGGCCCTTGAATTGGCTACGATTGACGCCATTATTTACCAAATGCTACCGTGAATTCAGAATTTTTCGGGAATTTCTGCTGTCAATGGCTGTTGTGAGCTAATATCTAACTCGAATCGGGCAAGATTTTCGGGCAAATTTCGGCTCTTGAATTTGTTGCGATTCTCGATATTATTATTCAATATGCTACCGTGAATTCAGAACTTTTTCGAGAATTTCTGCTATCCATCGTTGTTGTGAGCTAATATTTGACTCCATTCGGGCAAGTTAGAACTGGGAAATAATGTGGTGTACTAATGAACGTTGAATTTTGAGAAGTTTGGTTAATATTTTCCCGGGTCAATTTGCCCGAAAAAACCGACTTGCCCGAAATTTGGGGGGGGGCATTTGCCCCCCTGGACCCCGTCTCCTACGCCTATGTATATAAATATATTATTGTGGGGCGCGGTGGTGTAGGGGTATATTCGGTGCGTTGGAGGTTGTGGGTGGGAATCCATCTCAATCCTGAACAAGTCCTTCACTCGCAACTGCTCATGCACTTCGGCGTGAAACACTGATTCAGTGCTTGCTCTGTAGTCGGGAGCGCCTCTGAGTTGAATCTTAAACGGGTGCCATAGGAAGTGCTCATAATTAGAGTATGTAAATAAATAATATATATATACAGTATATACATTAAAAGACCAGTCCAGCTCAAGATGGCCAAGTAAGGTAAATGAGGCAGGCACCCTTTTGCATTTCACATTGGATATGACAGGTTTACTTTACTGTAGCCATATGCTCAGCCTATACTTGTGTGATTAGAGCCTGACTCTCATGAGGTGAAACCTTTATATGGAGATATTGCAGAGAGACTTGAACTTCAGATGACCATCAAAACTTATTGGCAACAGATAATCAACGTATCAGCCAATTATTACTATGGAAACAAACCTAGGTCATCATTCTACTCCAGTCTGCGTCGCAGGTCAGTCGAGACTGATAGAATAATAATAATTATGCAAGCCTAAGTAGCCTATAATCTCCGTTAGCCAGTTATTTTTTTTATCAATGTTTGTTTTATCTTTTAACACATTTTTTGAAGACGTCACATTGGACCACGTCATCAGTATTTGATCTTCTTTACAGGTGTTCTTGTGTCAGAAGGAGTTTGAAGTTTGATATGTCGGACAGAATGCAAAATGTTTTGTTTTTAAAGATTAGAACTGATTACGACTAATGCCATGTTATAGGCCCACTGCAAAACCGTTCGTCGTCATTTGTTTGCAAAGTTGTTTGTTTGGTCTGATGCGTGACATCGCAAAGCCTATGGGCATTGAGGCAATTGCCCAATGCACAATGCACAGCGCACAATGTACAGGGTGCGCCAGTAGGAATGCAACAACTTTGACGCCTTATAACTGGACTTCTTTTTATCTGGGCGTCGTCTCCAATATATCACTCAAGTTGTTATGGGCTTTGGTAAGGCCCGTCTATTCTGTGCCTAGCTCCTTTCATTGTGGCCCATTTACGTCTAAATTATGAATTGCCATGGGGCAAGTAGGCCTATTTCACTCTGCATGCAAGGTATGTCGGGTCATACTTCATACCTGGGTCAATGAGTCATGTTCGTTTTAACAAACATTGGTCTAATACGGTAAGCTTATTGATGCGTCAAGTCGTCAACGTTGATTTGCTGACGCCTGTATCAAATCGTGAGCCACATCATACATAGGCTAATTACATTAACCAACTCACATGCATGCTTCTATGCATGTATGTGGGCATGTAAGTTGCAGCTGAAAACAATACATTTCAGGCAATTTTTTTAACAGCAGTTATCCATCTTTTTTATTGCGTTATTGTGCTGCAATGTCATTTCGTGCATGATCCATTACAGGCCCTGTCGCATGTCATCGGCACCCTTAGGCTGTTGGTCCAAAGTTCGAAAAACGAGCATTTGTAATTTTACATTATATAAATTTATTATGTTATTTGAGATTTGTCCAAAAGCATAATGCAGACGCGCACACATTATTTTTAAGGTCCAAAATTTTAGCACAGCTGAGACAAAATTGCCTAACAAAGTTTTGGTCCAAAACGGATTGATTCAATCTTGGTCTACAACGCATTTCGTCCCTCAAATTCTCACTGTGTTGTCATTTTTGAATAGGCATATCACTGTGTTGTCATTTTTTCGGCATAGGCATACATAGGCCTGCTACGCGTTCAAATCTGATAAGTAGTCCACGGCTGTACAATGTCATTGTCAGTCATGTTTTATGATTAATCGGAAATGTTTTTCATATAAAACTCGTCGTCTTAAAAATGACGACGTCTGAGACAGCGTGAACATGAGTTGACGTGTAGCCTATAGGTTAAAAATCTTTCCTCACACGACTTCTTCTCTGCGCTACTTTTATTGCCATGTGTGTGATGACATAGCTAACAAAACGACTAATGTATTAAATTCTATTTATAGATTTTGTGGCGCCTTTTGGAGCATGACAATTCAGAGGCGCACTCAGCTCGAAAATTGGGGTGGGGAGTAATGGGGTGGGGAGAAATGGGGTGGGAGAAATGGGGTGGGAAGAAATGCCTTTAAAGACTGAGAGACAGATGAGGAAAAGAGCCATTGGTTTAGCGGAAAGAATGCCATTCCTTAGGCAAGAGTAGGCCGAATCCTGGGAAAGGAAAGGATCAAGACGAGTGTTGTACTCAAGGGTATACTAGAAGAGCGGCCTGGAGAAAAATTGTTCACTTTGTGATACAAGTATGAAATTTGGTAGAAACTACGAAAATGTCATAAGAAGCAGATTTGGCTGTAGGGCCATCGCAGTTTTGACCCTTTGCCCCGTGGCAGCCATTTTTAAAGATGGCCGACCGGCTTACAGATTTTAAATTATCTCAGCTTTCAGTGCACTTAGAATCGTCATCTTGGTGTCTAAACATACATAGTTAAGGGCGAAGATTTCAACAGAGCCATGCAAATGTTCACCAGGGCTTTAATGAAAAAATGGCCGACCAACATACGAAATTTTAAATATCTCAGCTTTTATTTCAGTTAGAATCGTCATCTTGGTGTCTAGACATACATAGTTAAGGGCAGGCATTCCATCGGAGCTATTGCAAATGTTCCTTAATGGCGGCCATTTTCCAAAATGACCGACCTACAAAATATTTCAATATTTTAGCTTCCAGTACACTTGGAATCGTCATCTTGGTGCTTAAACAGACATAGTTTGGGGCGAAGAATCTAGCAGAGCCATCGCAAATGTTCACCAGAGCTTTAATGGCGGCCATTTTCTAAAATGGGTGACCTAAAAAAGGAATTTTCTATATCTTAACTTTCAGTTCACATAGAATTGTCATCTTGGCGTCTAAACATTCATAGTTAAGGAAAGGAATTCCAATGGAATTAAATACAAACGTTTCTGTTCACAAGATTCGCTGCCAATGACATCTTGGTGAGCCACAGTAGACAGTTTCTGCTTAGGCTATTTGAAAATCAGCTGTTATGGGCTCATGGTGCGTCAAGTTTAAATATAGTATAATCCAAGCTATTTATTGCATCATGCTATTTCTGAAACTTCCGATTGTGCTCATGTTCATTTCGCAATAAAACAAGTTTTGGAATACCTGCAATTCAAGATATTACTGTTGTTCTCGTAAATGTGCATCGTGGCATATTTAAGTCCAAATTTGGTAGCCTTTATCCAGACAAAGTACTGACCACAGAATTCACGGTCGCATAGGCCTCTACAGAGACTGAGACCAGTACACTGTAGAGAAGCTTTCATACATTTGCACCGTCCCCTATACAATATGCGCTATGCATCCCTTCTCACAGCCATATCTGAGCAGTTCACAATAGAAACGAGACGCTTCGGGAAGTGTTGTCCACTTCACTCCCCAGCCACCGTCAATCGTTTTCAGCCACCCTTATTAACCAGGACATGGTAGTTTAGTGGCAGCTATAGAGCATCTGTGCCCAAACGTGACCTGCTTAGTAGGCAGCTCTCTTTGTGTGTTCCACCAGAGCAACTTGATTTGGTGGAAGGCCATCCACAGTTCTGTCTTTCTGTGCGAACAGTTGGTTCCTTGCCTCATTCACCTTCCCCTCACCAGAAGAACCACAAAACGATGAATTACATCGAGCTGATCATAAGCATAGCTGGTACCCGTAGTTGATGCTGAGGTGGAGAACGCTGGGGTGACGTCGCTGAATGTCTTCCAAATGTCCCAGACAGTAATTTTCCGCAGCCAGCAAATGGATGATACTGTGTCACATCCGCTGACTGCGTGTAGGAAGGGCAAGGCTACGCACTTTTCTGGACCGAGGTCACGCGCCATCTCATGGGTTGGTAGGTATCTGAAACTGTTGCATGATGCAAAATCAACCCACAGTTCATCAATGCTCAGCTGCTGAACTACTGATATGGCCAATACCAACACGTCAGAGTCAACGCTTCGTATCATCGCCTTACGATAACCATGTTTGTGGCATCGGAGACATGCAGAAAAATTCTTGTATCAGTTTCCTCCTGAGTACCTGAAGCGAGTCCAATTGTGTATCTATGCCGAGTACAGAGCAAATCCTTGTGGCAAGTGGTTATTATCTGTCTTCCTATTTCTATTTCTAGTTTTGCTATTTGCAGACTCAAGAAAGAAAACAACTCTGACTTGTTTTCATCGTTCCTCATGAATTCCTGCCAGTTTCTGGGCATAGAGCGCTAGAAGCTTCGACGCCCCTTCGACTTCCCTTACCCCTCATACTGCGTCTGTATGTCTTCTTCAAGCTGCCACATATTCATCCCATATAATATCTACTCTATGCACATGCTCTAACTGTCTTGAGATGTAGGACAAGAACTATGGGTAATGGGTATAATCTGAGAAGGTGCATGCAGTTCCAGGCTTAAGCATGTTGACTATACTGACTATGGCGGCTCCATCCAGTATCAGAGCGTCAACGATTGGAAAACCCAGTGAATGGCCTCGTTGGATATCTGCCTTGGCCTCATTTTTTGAAGTAGGAATCAGCTCTTCTAGACAGCTCACAATGTCTGACTTAGTTCCTAGCCGTAATTTGCCCATATTCGAGAGTGATGGTGCACTTGGCATGCCTGACTCTCGTGAGCAAATATTTCGTCCATGTCTTCTTCAGGTGTCTGACAGGAAATGTAGAACCTGGAATATAGTGAACAGTCATTCTTCACAGATGACAAATGTTCTTTTGCTCGTGACTTGTCCTGTACAGGTGGACGACTGAAGAGGGAGAAGCTATTTTTATTGGATCACTGACAGGTCACGTTTGGTTAATGAGACGTTCCTTGATAAATGTTTCATACAGCTCTTGTTCAGTTTTCTCGAGGTTGCACATGGTGTTTATCATTGCTTGATCGGCCAGATCTCTGGTATCCAGAACAAGTAGATCATTTCTGCCATCAATAAATGGTTCCCATCTCCTTGATAGCACTGCTGAGAGCCTTAACTTGATTGAAAAACTTTACCTTTCTTATTATATTTCATATATTCCAAAACTTGTTTTATTGCCAAATGAACATGAACACAATCAGAAGTTTCAGAAATAGTATGATGCAATAAATAGCTTGGATTATACTCGGGCCATGTTTAACAAAGGTTCATTCGGTGCGGTGCACCGAATACCCCTGAGCCGAGAGTTTTGTTGCCATTGGCCATATGTCTTTTGCCAGTCTCAGTGTTACTTAAACCTTTTGTAAAATCATTAGATTAAAACATTAATTTCGCTGAGTTCACCGACGTTGCATGCTTGCTTAGTGACCCGCCACAGCTGACAAACCACGTAGGTTAGCCTATTGAACAGCGAATTTTTGTAACATGACTATTCTTGTAAGACGGCCGAACGGTACTTTGCCTCTGCTGTAACACTTTGCACCTACATTCGAAGAACCTTAAACACGGCCCTGATTATACTATATTTATACTTGACGCACCATGAACCCAAAACAGCTGATTTTCAAATAAGCAGAAAATTTCCACTGTGCCTCACAACTGACGTCCTTGGCAGCGAATCTTGTGAACAGAAACGTTTGTATTTAATTTGAGAGCCTCTGAGTAGTTTCCTTGAAGAGGCGCTATATAAATACTCGAATGAATGAATTGGAATTCCTCTCCTTAACTATGTATGTTTAATCGTAATCGTAACACTCGAAATCTCTAAAGCGCCACTGGAAAGCCAAGCGCGGGGCACCAGCTTATTCACGAACGCTGCGTTGATTTAGAAGGGTTGTCCGTGAGAGTTTAGATACCAAGATGACAATTCTGTGTGAACTGAAAGCTGAGATATTGAAAATTCATTTTTAGGTAGGCTCTTTTAGAAAATGGCCGCCATTGAAGCTCTGTTGAGCATTTGCAATGGCTCTGTTGGAATCCTCGCCCCAAACTGTGTAGGCTATATTTAGACACCAAGATGACGATTCCAAGTGTACTGAAAGCTGAACTATTGAAATATTCTTTTTAAGGTCGGCCATTTTTCGGCCATTTTGGAAAATGGCTGCAATTGAAGCCCTGAGGAACATTTGTAATGGCTCTTTTGGAATCATCGCCCATAACTATGTATGTTTAGACACCAGGATGAGGATTCTACGTGCACTGGAAGCTGAGATAATTTAAAATCTGTAAGCCAGGAACTCAATGTCTCCAACTGCCAAACCAGCAATGGCCACAGATAACTTTGATATCCTTAATCAGTGTTGAGTAGTATAGAAATTTTAGTAGGTAAGTACTGTGGGCAAGTCCTCGATGTAAAAGTGCTAAAGAAAATCGATTTGTGCCTTGTTTGATGTTGCCTTTACATGTAAATACGCTAAAATGTTGTGTATTTGTATGTCCCGCATACAACTAGTCAATAATATTATGTTCCCTGGCGTTTTATTAACAGAGAGAAAACGTTGTTCATCGCAGCTGGGAATAATCCTTCATCTCCGTCAAATGAAGCCATGCAGCTAATGAATAGAATTATCAAGAAAAATCTGTCTTCCCTTACATTGGACAAGGTAATTGGCTAAAAGTCAGTAGTGAGTTATTAGGAAAGAGCTAGTAGTAATTTATCGCTAATGCTTCGACCAAATATTTAGCCATCTTGCTATGGTAGGCTACTAAATACACCTACAGATATAGACTTACATATTAATTTTGATTGGCTTATAGCCTACTTAAAATTTTTGGACTGAAAAGTACGCTAATTAGTATTGTATTGTAGGTCCATCTATAAATTTATAAAGAGCCTCTCAAAGTGCGACAATGAGAGCACTTCAGTGAGAAAGACCCAGAGAAAAAGTGGTTTTGAGTCAGCAGAAAGATTAACTTGGGGTAGCCTACCTACCATAGGCTGCTAATATTGAAAGAACATGCTGATGGAGAGAACTCATTCCAAAATGCAGTACCAATGAAGGCAAAAGCTCGGATTTTTGGCCAAAGCAGTCCTTACTTGTGAAATAAGGACATCATGTCTGTCACATGGGCGCAGTTGACGAAGAGAGAATGCTGGAATCCAGGGCCGGATTTAGGGTGGTGGGGGCTTATGGGCGCTCATTACGGTGGGGGCCCTTTTCTGCAATAGATATTTTGTTTTTGTGGGACAAGCCCACACAATCATAAAATGCCACAGACAAAGGTGCTGAAAGCAATGTTTGAATTGTTGACGCATTGTTAATAAAAAATTTAAATACATAATTATGAAGATTATATGAGGAGATCGATTAATAGCCCTAATTATTGCTGATAAAGACTGCTATTATTTTAATTGCATGGTATTAAATCATTTTTCAAATACAAAGTTAGAGGATAAGCGTTAGGCTTCTTAATATGTTTCAGTAGGCCTATAAGTCACTGGCATAGGCCTAATAAACACGTAGGCAGGGCTGAAAGTAAGCCGAATAGCCCTATATATTTTGAACAAATTACTAAAAAAAGTTAGAAATTTTCGGGTTAAAGGCGTCGGCTCGTCCGCAAAAGTCAGACCTGGCAACTTTTCCAAACCACTTTCAGCCCTGCACATTGGCCTACAAAGAAAGAAAGTAAAAATGGTGATAATCAGTGGTTAAAGTGTCGACGCCCCTTCCTTTTCCAGGCTGTGCTGCGAAATAAGTGGCAGGACTGGCGTAGAGTCTTATAGGACTGTATAGGCTAGTCTCAACGACTTTGACAGCACAGAAATGACAGCAAACAGCAGCTGTGCGCTACGTTCGGCTGGCGCTTGTGACCTTGAGTGACCCCAATGTGGACATCTGTGGACATTGAGGTCACTCAAGGTCACAAGCGCCAGCCGAACGCTGGAATAAAGACAGTCTGACTGTCTGCAGCAAGACTTCGTAACATGATAGACCTACTCGTGGTGAAGGCCATGGAGCCCAGGACGATGACCACCGCACGGTCTGTTCGTTGTCTGTTGCATGCGGACCGAGTCTAGGGCAACACCTCTGACACTGTATCTGCCTATAGGTCCTATACATCAGTATAGGCTAACTCAGCTTGAGTTAAAAGAAAGATAACCTGTCAAGTGTCAACAGCAGCTGCTGCTGGATATGTCAGGCTCAAAGCGCTACGGTGAACAATATTAACGAGTAGCCTATAATAGTGGTCAAATCAAAAGCCTACACTACTCACTGCTTAAGATCCAGTTGCAAGACTCTTAAAATCCAATCCTTAATCAAAATTATTGGGCACGCAGGGGAGGGGGAAAAAAGCTGCAACTGGTGGGGGCCCCTAAGTGGTGGGGGCCCCTGGGCTGGAGCCCGTGTAGCCCATGCCTAAATCCGGCCCTGCTGGAATCGACAGCCGTGTTCTGACTGAACCCGATAATTTAATCATTATCAATATATTTTATTTTATTTTCTTTGTTGCTGCTGTTGTTGCAGCACTTTACTGCTTCCACGAGCCTCGATTTTCTATGTCTCAGATACAAAATCCCGACCGCTGATGGTCATCAGATGAAATGCTTTCAATTAGACCTCCCAACAATCGGATTCATAATCGTCGTCAATCTTATGGGATTCATCTTTTTCATTCGTTGCTGTTGCTGGAGAAAAGCCAGAGACGCGCAAAAGCATGCTCTGCTTAATATCGTGAATTTGTAGGCTAGAGGCCTAATAATTATCGTGAAGTGTGAGTTGAGACAACTGACTGTTGCATGTGTAGTCTATATACTTGCATATGCTAGAAATGCGCTACAACGTTGTCACTACCATCGTAGATGCCGTGAAAACTTCATAGATAGCAGATTACTTTGAGTCTAGTTGTCAAAAGATCAGAGGAGGACTGGAAACACAGAGGAGCCCGTAAAATTGACTTCGTTAATGGGCTTGAACGTTGGAGGAGACGATGGATTTGCTAGCTTTCTAAAGCTGTTGGTTCTAAGGCACACCGGTCAACAGCAATACTGCGGAATCAGCAATAATTCGCTAGAGGGACTCTGTGCTATCCACCGTTTAAATAACTATATATAATAAGACGAGGAGAAAGAGGTGCCGCTGTTTGAATGTGATTATGCTACTTGTGTATTTAATATTGTTCTTATCGTTTATACTAGACGATAGACGAATAGCCTATGATATAGGCTACTCGTAGATATTACATGTATCTACTCTACAATTATTTTTGTATTGAGAATTTCAAATGAGTGCCAATCTTAGACATTGTTTTTTTCCCTGTTTGATTCATTCAAACACTGACTGTTCTATGCCTCGTAGACCCCTATAAGGCCCATGTTTAATTCTTGTTTGCATCTGTTTCTAAATCTTGAGGTATACATGTATATTGTGAAACTGATTATATTTTATTATAATAAAGTTATGTACGGGAAAAGAGCCTATAATTGACTCTAAAGAGCATTATGGCCGATATGATTTAAGGAGAACCGTTCAAGCCAACGAGAAGCTTTTATTATAGCCACGAGGAAATCTTTGCTTTGCCGAAAATTAGACAAATATACAAGTATCATAAAGAAGATGTTGTTGAACGATTCTCTGCACCAATGATTGAACTGTTTGTAACAGCATGATGAAAAAATCAAATCAGCTGAGGTCTGAGGAAGGAAACTAGATTTGAAAAACCGAAAGAAAATTCGAAGGATATGCCTAATCACATGCATAGGCCCTATGTAGAATTGTAGATGCGTTATCCAAACTAATTCTTTTTCCAAGTACACTACGACTGCACCATAAGGACACTGCGGGTAATCTCATTTAATAGCCTGCAGTCCGACGTGCAGACCTATCACAATATGTGCGAAAAAAGAAAATCGATGAAAGTAACGCTTTTCAAGTGAACTTAAATAGGTTTACAATTCTTTATTTGCATTAATGACATCAGCTGAGGCAACCTTAGGAATGACGCGCTAGCGACTTTATTTTCTTGGCCTCAGCCAGTCCTCTTCCTTGCCTCATCGGCTTAAACGGCAGTGTATGGTCAAAATGCTCCTTATGGCTTGGTCGGGTAGGGGGGCATGGGCGCCCGCAGAAATTTTCGCAGGAAGGGGTAAAACACGGGCGCTCATAGTAGGGGGTCGCACGTGAATCAGAGATCTCATATAGTAACAATCTGCAAATGTAGGTTTGTCCGCATATGCATCTAATTTCCATATTTGCATTTAAACGTCCATAGTCGTCTACGACATTTGTTTTAGTATGCAATCTGCATATACATAGCCTATACAATATACATGTACTTACACGCGTATAGGCCTATATAGTTATCATAGTAATAGGCAACACGTCCTCATATACCAAGGCCGAGAAAATGAAGTCACTAGCACTTCATACGCATGTCTGCCACAATCATGGCGATCTTAAGGAACGGCTGTTCTTTCTCCTATAGGATATACTCTTCTTCGTTCATCTTTTTATTGCTCGACCACTGCTATCGTCCTCCTCCTCCTTCTGCTTAGAGTAGTAGGCCTAGTAGAAATATTTATTCACTATTAAGATCATGATCATGATCATTAGGATCATGATCATGATCATGATCATCATCGTCGTCGTCGTCATCATCATTGTCATCATCATCATCAGCAGCAAGAGCATCGTCATCATCATCATCATCGCGTTATTTGTTATAATTTCCATATGCTGAGTTGTAAGCCTTGTAGGTCTGGGCTGTGAGAAGGCGAGCTTAGATCTATGACGTGGCGGGAACGCCGGTACGGGTTATACCCGCGGGCACGGACGGAGTAGTGAATTTGGTACGGATCGGTTGCGATAAGGGAAGCGGTCCTGTGTTACTGCTACGGGTTGGGTAGCAAAAAAGGCAGACCTCTTCTTCCTAGTAGAAACGATTCTGAAAAAAAATGTGTTTTTCAAGAAGACAATAAAATTAGTGCGGAATTTGTAAGTGGTGTCGACCATAACACATCATAAAATGCATAGAGTGTAGTCGGACGGCTATTATGTAAAATGTTGACAGCGTTCGTTGATTTAAACGTTGATTATCCTCTTCAATTCATGTAGAATATCGTCAAGATTATATTATGACCAGATAACGGCTTTGACTCGCGAAGAAGTTGTCCGCTATTAATTTTTATTCTAACCAATAGGCTCTTACATGTATCTGTGTGAGCTTTGCCTCCCTCTTTCCACTTGCATAGGCCGCCGCGCACTGCGCTCTGCTGTCCATAGTGACTTAATGGTTCCTTTCACTCGCTCTGCAACTATGCCGAGGCGTTCATTCTCTGTGGTTGGTCCAACAACCTGGAATAGGCTTCTCTTGCTATGCGCAGAGCCGTTTTAAGGCAAAGGCACGCGAGGCACGTGCCTAGGGCCCCGCGCAACAGGGGCCCCCGCGGCGACCCAAAATGCTACATTGCATAACAAATTAGCAACATGTTATACGAACTCTAACGTGTGCTAAGCTTAAATTTATTTTACACTTGTAATACAAGGATTGCTGTGCTCTAACTGTGTCCTTCTAACAATATTAATAAACGTAACAAAATGACACACATGCACATAGAAGGCATGAATAGAGTATCGGCACTCTATATCTGAGACTGAGAGTTTGAGGCGGAAATCGGGTTACGTTCAGTGTTTAGTCTAATCTATAGCATCTCCCAGTGTGGAAGGAACTTCCCCCAGAAATGACTACCCAAAATATTTGACCAAATTATAAGTTTGAATTGCTGCTTACATTATTGTATAATACACAAACTCTAGTAATATACCGTGATATTATTTACTATTGTATGATATTATGACGATAAAATCTATTAATATAATAATATGATACAATCATAATTATTACAATGAGTATAATTTACTTTTAATATTTGTACAAGAACTATTTTTGTACAACTAATTTTCGACTTTTTAGTGCTACCTTTCAAATTTAAAACTGTCGAAATTTCAAAATGTTTTGGTACTTGAACTCTTAGTAAAACAGGATCATTACTACATGGCTTCAAGATTTTGGCGGTTCTTCCTTGGTTTGTGTAACATTTGTGGCAATTCCGATAACTGTAGGCCCATCCTGGTCAACAATGCAAACCATTTTCGAGCAACGCGATGGAATAAGAGTTCCTAGGCCAATTCCAATGCAAGAAAGTAGGTCTTATATAATTATACATCTGTCTGCAGTTATTTGTTAGGCTATACTGTAGGCCTAATGGTCCAGAAGCAGCAGAACTGAGTTGCTGAACTTGCTACGTCAAGAAATTATTATTGTAATAATAATTATATTTATTGAAACTTTCAACCACTCTTGTAATCAGCACTGAAATAATAATCTGTAATTTTGCTTAGATCCCAGCTTACAATGCTGCATGTATCATTACAATGTGGAAACTGAATAAGGAATTATTATAATTGCAAGAACAATCATTGAAGTCTTAGACTAGGCTGTTCATGTCAGCACTGCAAATGTTGAGCAATTTTGTTAAGATGGCAGCTTAAAATGCAATGTGAAAATTCAACAATTTCTGACTGCATGGAGGACACACTCCTTTCCCATAGCCCGCCCCCCCTCGGCGATACACGTCACAGCAATCGACCGACAATTACTTGTTCTCCGTCCCCAGAAACCTTGATTTAGCTAGAGTAGATTAGACTCGTGGATATGTTTAGGATTAGGATTAGAAACCCGGGTTTGTGCCTATTGGCCCCAAAACTCCTTAAAACGGCCCTGACTATGCGACACCTCCCAAGCTGTTCTCAATTTCACAAACTGTTGAAGACTGTTTTTTCCGCTTGATCTCGGTCGGGAGCGCCTCTAAGTAGGTACTTTGAAAGGGCGCTATATTAATTACGATTGATTGATTGATTGAATAGGGACAGAATGCGAAGTCCATGAAAATTTAAACCTCTGAAGGGTAATGAGACTGGCTGAAAGACAAAGCGAATTACATTATGTTATTAGTGTCTGAACCTGTGTAAAGACTTCGTTACCCCATTTCAAGTTAACCCCCGGTAATCCAAAATCGTTCCAGGTTACCCTCCCCAGCCCCAACCTTACACACTCACTTTCACAATACCTCTCTGACTTAACTAACGCGAAAATTCGTGTTCAAATAGAAGTTGTATTGATGACAAGAAGTCTTCGATAAACTGAAATTCGATAAATGAATAGAGATGTTTGTGAAACTAAAAGTTGGATTGATGGAAGTAGGACTGACCAAAAGAAACGTGTGCCAAATTGAGACACGTATTGGTATTGGAATTCGCACACCATAATTTTCGTATCGAGGTGACATTATATGTTTTGATTGCATGTTTACTAGTTCTAAGTCAAGTCACGAAAAATTTAATGTTTCTATTAGCTTGCTCAAGTTTTAATGCTCATCAAGTGGAATAAACAAATTAAGCATGCATTCAATTACCTCGAGCAGCAGATATCGGTTATAATCTTAAAATAATTATTCTTATATAGGCTATAAACCTGCACGCACTTCAATAGCGTCGGTGAAGTCAACGCTTTCAGCTCCAAAGCGTAAGCAAATACTCATTAGGTCGTAAACCTAGGCAGGCTAGGCCTACATTTTTATTGGTCAATATTTAGCGCGTAGGCTACGTTATAGAAATCGTCGTTAAGAATGCACGCTCTCTAAGCTATGGATTTTAATAACCTTATCGTAAAATCATAGCCTACTATAATAAATCTAAGTGCAGGGCACCGACTTATTCACGAGCGATGACTCGTATCATAGAAGTTGTTTAGAGATGTGAAGTAGCCTAAATAGGCCATCAAACTCTGGCTGTCAAAGGGAATTAAGGTCCAAAGTGAGTCATCAGAAGAGCTGTTGCTAAGGCAGTTCCGTTAAGAGCCGTTAGGCATATCTGCCAAGAAACCTTAGAAGGCAGAGAATTGTATGAAATATGGTAGGCCTATTTATTATTTAAGAGGTGGAATTTCAATTAGGTGGAGTGTCTGTGAAATGATAAGTGGATTATAGAGGTGTAAAGTATACCCTTAGGGCTTAGGCAGATAGGCTTAACAGTGGGCCAGGGTTGCATTGGGACGAAGAACAAAATATGCCTACGTTCATAATAATAGTATTGGCGCTATTCTAGTGTGCAGGTCGATAGTCAGAATTATATGTTTTCGAATTCTTGAGCAAGGCTATGTTTGCGGAAGTGACGTGAACCGACCGCACGTAGGCTTAGACCTATACATTGCTCAGTACTTCAATGCAGTCCATAAGAAGACATTGTGCTCATTATTCAGAGATAGCAAACATGACCGATCGAATGAGAAAACGTTTCTTAATAACAGCGCTTTTAGCTATTGCCTGTGGTAAGAATTATTGTACACTAGCTTCATGACGAGTATAAAATTGTGTTAATGTTGATGCTGTTAGTGAGAGTTAATCTGATCAGTGTGTTCTCAAATAACGTAACAGATTAGGTAGGCCCTAATTATTAGAAAGTGATGCGTAAATTACTAGAAAGTCATATGTGGCTGATTCCGTTGACCGGAACAGGGTTCAACTTGTGGACTACATCCAGGACTCAGAGTTTCTGGAACTCGGGTTACCGAAGACAAGAAAGGCAACTATAAGACACTTTCATGGTGTAAGCTTAGGCCCACATGTAGCCTAGGCTAAAAATGTATTTGTTCCAGTAATCTTGATGGTTTGGAACTCCCATGAAACGAATATTTAAGTCAAGATTTTGTTGTAAATTGTTATTACAAGCTTCATCATACTCATTGTTGTGGCATAAGTCTACAAAACAGCTCAAACAACGAATAATGAATGGTAACAGAGCCTACAGAGATAGACAAAATATCACAAGGTCATTTTTAGAGAGCTGAAGCTCAACATTTGAGAGCTGAACCTCACTGCTGGCCAAATTAATATGCTAATTAATATAATAATTTATTGCCTACAGCTGTGATTTGTCGATCTCTATTACCAAAGTGAACTCTTGACCTCTGACTCATCTCGCTGCAGCAAGTAACTAATACATACGTGACAGGCACTGACAGCACAGAAGTTAAATGGTTTAATTTTCTCTATTACCAAAGTAAACTGTCGACCGTCGACCTCTGTCTGAAATTGACCTCAGTCTGACGTGTCTACTACAAGACGTTAAAACAGACGGGGCAGCACATAGTTGAGTGATTTGATTAGTATCTTCAATATATTTCGGAAAATTTGTCCTTCTGTTTGTATGTCTGTATGTCCGGATGAATTTTGACTCTTCGTCCCAGAATAGGCTCGGAAATGACAGAGCGTCAGTTTAAAAAAAATTGAAATTGATTATTACCTAAACTTTAAGGTCAACGCAACTATTTTCAGCTCTTAATTCACTTTAGACCCAGAATTATTAGCGTGTTAAGACATTTTTTGAGCCACTTGCTGCGTTAGTAAAGAGTCGACAGTCCTCATGACGTCATTCCGTTTATTCAACAATCCGATTGGCAAACCGAAACCGGTTACAGTATACAGTTGAAACAATAATACGCAGATCACAGAAATATTAACTATCCTAACGGAACAGACAGCATGCAATAATTGTATTAGGCCCCAGTCAGCACACACACCCGCGCCTCAGGGACGGGTCATGTTTGGCTTTTTGGGAAAGCGGGGTGGGGTGGAGGGTTGCCGAAAACCCGAAATTTAGCGGTTAACGCTGGGTACCCCAGAGGAGTAGCGTTGAAACCTTAATTTTCCCGGGCAACGATGGGTAACACATATAGTAAGTATGATACAAAACCACCGTTGCACGTGTAATATAGACACCGCCCACCTCATGTAAATCAAAGCGACCGATGCGATGCAACTCGCAAGTTGCCATTCAGCTTATGATTTGCTTAGAAAACACTAATGTCCTCGTTGAATTCTAACGTTTCATAGTAATAGTAAATTCTGAATTTCTATAGCAGCTCAAGTCGCTGGAACTGCCTGATTCACAGACACTTGATCAAAGGGAAACCTGTAGACAGCATTCGCACACTCAGATGAGAGTTTGGACAGGTTCACTCCTATGAATAGTTTATTACAAAACTTAGTGATGAAACAATGGAAGCGAGAAGCAGCTTTATTGTGTACTAGTTGTGGTAGGGCCTACCTGGCGTTGCCCGGGAAATTTAGGAACCCCCACCCCACCACACCCACCTCACCACACCGCACCACACTCCGACCACCACCGTATGCCACTCGTGAAATTTGAGTTTTCGGAAAAATTTAAATGATTTAGCAACAAATTATATTGTAGCGGATTGGAAATGTGAACCTTTGCTCATATTATGATTACTCAATACAGTGGCGGCGACAGGGGGTTGGGGGGGGGCTAAGGACATCCGTGGGCTAAGCCCCTCCCTAAAAAGGTCAATCCGGGTTTTTCTGACATGTAAAACTGAAGTTTTGGCTGATGAAAATGGAACTTTCCACGAGAATTCGACCGGATGACCAAAAAACGTCGTCAGAAATTTTGGCGGATGAAAATAAAAAAATTTACTTCTCGAGGATTCAGCCCCCAAAACTGAAATCCTGGCGCCGCCACTGATTCAAAAAGGCAAATATTCCACTTATTACAAGGTTTTGAAACGACCTTTCAAGGTCAACATTCAAAATGTTCGGATAGTTATTTCACATAGAAATATAATTGTCAGTCACATACCAATAATTGTGTGAATAGTGCATAGGCCCTATACCATGGTGGACGAACTATGGGGAAAATATCCATATAATAATCCAGATATTCTTTCATAATATAGTCATAGCCTCAAAAGAAGTGACATGATACGGTGACCAATCTGTGAAACGTAAGATCAATCATAGACATTAGACAAGTATAAACATTTAGCTCAAATTATAGACCTATCTATTGATCCGGAATGCTGTTCTCAAAGAGATCATCCTACAACGCGAGCCGTGTTTGAGCCTAGGCATACACAGTTAGCCTACACACCTACATGTAGTTCCAAGCTATAAAACTTCGCAGTCCGTCTGCTGGCCTCTGCACTTTGTTTTTCGTTGCTTCTTTTTGGTTCTTATTTTCTATTCCCTATAATTGTCGCTTTCGTTTCACAATTCGCTCATGATTGTGTCAACAGTTTCGTGATAATTATGTGTCAAGTTTTATTGATTAAGCTCACAAATAAACCATCTGTGTGTGAATAGTTGAATGTTGTGAACATTACAATTATATTTTCTTGTCTGTCCTCAGGTTTCTCTGCTTTTGGTCGTTTAATAATTAAGCCACGAAATCAGTATGCGTTTTCGGACTGGACTGACATCGACATGAGTTGCTCTTCTACCCTTGGATCCGATTCCATTACTTGGTTTCTCACCTCTGCTAGCGATGGTGTCAACGTTACAATAGCATCAGGATCTACAGTTTACCCGGCTTTCACTCAGTTGTACCGGATTGATCAATACGCAAACGAATCCGACCTGATCATCGCCAGACCAAATGATTCCACAGCCGGAACATTCACCTGTTCGGACAACGATACTCATGGACACGCACAGATGATAATACTGCGTAAGTACTGCGTCTTAAAGCAAATGAACCTCCCAGCCAATGTATGTCATAGGTTATTAGACTGACGTATCTAAGGACAGTGGCGACGCTAGGAGTGTCTCCTCCTACTATTTATGTTTGTGAAATTTTCAAACTGTAAAAGTAACATTTTAAGCATCTGAAACAAATTTCTCTTAATTTCATTGCTAAGAGACATGGTTTAAGACTTCAATTAAATGTCCCCCACCATTGCTTAAATTTTCCGAATAATTCAACATTACAATTGTAGCATTTTAGGCTGTCATTTAGTCGAAATGGCTCTTCATTTCAATGCTGATAGTCGTGGTTTATGACTTCAAAAGTGTCCCCTCCGATTGTTTACAGTTTTATAAAAAAAAATATCCACAGATTCCACACTGTAACCATTGTCAGCCGTGGAAAAGCATTGAATATCAAATTTTTGTAGGCTAACATTTTCCAGTTACTGCAATATCAGATACTGACATGTCAATGTCTGATATACACTCTTATGGAGGAGTTAGGCGGCATATTGGTTGTCAATTGAGTTGATTAATCTTAGCAACTTGGTTATAAATGTCCTTTGACCATCTCTTTACCACACTCAGACTGCCACATATTCCTGGGTGTATCAGCCTAACTGTATATATATATATATATATATATATATATATATATATATATATATATATATATATATATATATATATATATATATATAATGATGGAGTCGGGGTCATGAGCCCCCAACTTGAAGTGGTTGTTTATTGCAAAAACTATGTTGTGCACTTAGACTAATTCTTTACCACTCCGAGACTGCTACAGAAAATTACCAAAATATACACACTAATGGAACGATTCAAGTCAACAAATTGAAGATTGTTCGCTTGACCTGTAAAAACGTGAAGACCAGACGACCAGTGCATGGATCTGAACACACAGCTGTCTATTAGGGAAAGGAAAAGCTAACTGTACCAACCAGTATGTATGAAGTTACACGAACACTGCAGGCTGTTTGGTGGAACTCAAATACAGTGTGTGAATGCAAGTTCTGGGAAATGAAATGGCATTCCAGATAAGGAAAGTGTAGTCTACAACATATTTAACAAAACTGGGTACTAGCACATGCTCACTTGAAACAGATTTAAGCAGCTGTTTTTGCAAGATTTCTGTAACAGTTTTAGTTGCTATTGCTAGAGGCATGAGCTTTGAGCAGTGTAATGGTGAAGTAGCCTACCGATACCGCATGTATGTAAGCAACTATAATTTATAACAATATTATGCACAATGTATATAAATGCAAACAGACATGCCATACTTTATTATATTTTGCTTAAAATTTGATTTTAAATGATTCTAAGTACAAACTATATAGTATATATACAAGGTGCGCCAAAAAAGACACCCAAGGTTTTTTGCCAAAATTCTTTGGTCAAAGAATTTTGAAATGAAATTTTACAGTCTTAAAGACTATTCATATTTACACATGATGGCCAGATTTCATCAAAATAATATTATTTCAAATTGAACAAAAGTTATACCACTTTTAGGTTTTTATAGGTCTCTAATACCCCCATATCTGTGTGTCTATGTATGTGTTTATCCCTCAGCTTTTTAAAAAGTATTGAGTGATATAACATGTAGTCTACATAATTATGCAGATGTCGCACTTGACGTAGGCTACCCAGTACTCATTCGTGACTAGCGCCCCAAAATGGTACGCTTGAAAAACCTGGCTCCTGAAGCATCAAAACCGACAATTTTAAAGATTGCTTGTTGTCTTAGTACTCATCAGTTAAAGCAAAGTTTTAACACTTTGGGGATGATTTTCTAAAATCAGACATTAATGGGTTAAATGTGCAAGAATATAAATTGGCGATTGTGCTGAAAGTTCAAGTTTGGTTTAGTTGCATTTTTTTGTTGTTGTAGATAATCTCATTTCATCAACTAACGCGTCGTATAACCGCATCATCGGTGACCCCATCAGCTATTCCTGTCAACTGCTTTACATTGAAGACCCGTTCTTCATTCCGACTTTCGTTCTGATAAGACGTCCGCCTATTATAGACATCCTTGAGCGCAGGACTTCACCACAGTTGGAGAGACTGAATTCCTTGATCAAAGCAACAACAACCTTCTATCAGACGGCGTCATGCCTCTTGTTTTCAAACGTGCAATGTTGCATAGAATTTGGAAAACCAGTAGGCAGCTTATTGCCGGGTTCTGCGACTAACGATATTAGTCTTTTAAATTGTACCCGTTTTTCTACAGTGAACGTGACATGTGAGCATCTTGAAAACGTTTCAATACGTGATATTTCAGTTTAGGTCTAATGTAGCCACTCCAACCAGAGTTATCCTACGTCCGCTGTTTGAGTCAAGCTATCAACTTTCAAACTCTATTAGGCTATATCACGCAATTTTTGTACAGTGCCGTAGTTACAAACATTAATGACAACTCATCGTAGCATTGTATCCCTGATGCTTATGCAGCTAGTTATTTGGCTACAAATCCAGTCAACAAGTCCAGTTGTATAGATTTGTTGACTTCTCCAATACCTATCTGTGGATATCTGTGCAAGGTGTCATGATAAATGCGATTCCATATATAGAGCGAAGAAGCTACGAAACTGTGTTTATAGGCTATATATTCTAGATATTTCTTATTTCTTGATGGAAGTAGCCTACATAGACTATTTTGAAATCGTATGAAAGAAAGTACTGTAAACATTGCGGGCATAACTAACTCTTTCATAAAACTAGCCATATAAGGAGACAGATAAAGTGGACAGTGATAGTAAAAGGAGGAATATAGGACACTGAAAGAAGAATGACTTTATTCTTCAATATTCAGTATGCATACATGCAAGCTTAACATTTAGCGATAATTTTGCAGACACAATTCATCATCATCATCAAAATCCTTGGGCTAAATGCCCGTAGAGGTCCGACGCCACTCTCTGTCTGAGTCTGTCTCGCGTCGTGTTGCCCAGCTAAAACCGATCCGGTCAGCAGGTCTGCTCCATACCATTAACATCTTGGAGCAGCTAGACCACCTCGTCTAAATGAAAAGAATATTTGGAGGGAGGCATGAAGGACAACCTGGGTATGGTCCCCCCCGACTCTCTCCACTGGTCTGTATAGGTCTGTCCTGACCGGGCTGTGCATGTCAGCTCCACATCATGAGACCTTGAAGCATCTGGGTCACTATGTCACTTGTGACGTGGTTTTTGCGGGTTTCAATCGTCTTGGTCTTTTACTGCCAGTGTATCGCCACCCATCTGGCAAACCTTCCTCCTTTTGTCCGGGCATAGGACCGGCACAGGGACGTTGCTGGTTCCCTGTGGCGGAGGATGGATGCAGTTTAACGTCGTGCCCAGGACACAGACACAATTCAGCAGCCAAAAACAAAACAGGACCAGCATCAGAATGTAGGCCCTATTATTTGAAATCGTTCGTAAAATGCCATAAAAACTACAAGATTAATTAAAACAGTTGATTCTTAACTGTTGAGTTGGTCCGTCTATTTTTCAGGTGAACTATCCATCACTGGTGCTGTTTCTGGAGCCTTGCTTTACTTTGGCGCAATGCTAACATGCCAGTTAACATCAAACCTTCCAGTCAACTACTCGTGGACCGAACTGACAAGCGGAGACTCGAGTGTGGGACACCAGTTCACTGTTTACAATGGTGGTTCATACCAATGCACGACATCGTTCAATATAAGTGGACGATGGCAATCAGTTTCAACGACTGTTTACAACCTAACTGTCCAGATCGAGAGTAAGCGGATTCGTCATATTATCTAGGACTATAGAGAATCGACGAGTATTAGTATGTGCGTAGGGAAGGTCATAAACAGTTAATTTTCTAGTTGAATAAGAGTGGCGATCAGAGGTAAGGTTAAAGAAATCATTAAATACAAGTGGTAATAGGCCATGGTTATAACGGTACATAAACTCTCCTATTTGCAAGTGCCTAATTTGATCGATCTTTAATAATCCAAATTTCTTGAAATACAGAGCGGTGTGGGCTCGGCGAGGAATATTAGCTATAAAACGGATTGCATATTTTTGAAGGGTGACTAGTCTGATAAAATTAGATTTGTAAGTAGACGTCCAAATTAAATTACCGTAGGTTAAATAAGGATAAAATAAGAGAATAGTATAGCATAGACCGGATAGAGACAGGAATCAGTTTAGATGAGCGAAATAGCACACCAACACTGTCCAACAGTCTTAGCAATTTTGCTATAGATATTATTGATGTGTTCCTTCCAATTTAGATGCTGGTCAATGTAAACGCCCAAAAATTTTGTGGATGTTACTTCGGTGATAGGAGTCCCTTCAATAAGTAGAATAGGAAGTTCATTGGGATATTTTTTCTTATGGGATCTGAAGAGGATGTAGTTGGTTTTATCCAAATTTAGAGTAAGTTTATTAGATCGAAACCAATCAACGACTCGGTGAAGCTCAGAATTAACAGTGTTGAATAGGGTATCAATAGATTTATCAGAATGAAATAAGTTAGAATCATCAGCAAATAGCACAAAATACGTAGAAGGCGATACATTGGGTAAATCATTAATACAGATTAAAAATAAAAGAGGTCCAAGATTAGATCCTTGAGGGACACCGTGAGAAATGAGTTGTAGATCAGAAGTACAATTGTTAACAGAAACCAGTTGAAAACGATTTTCAAGATAGCTAACAAACCATTGTAATTGTGTCCCTCTAATTCCATAGTTATAAAGTTTTTTGATCAAAATATGATGATTTACAGAATCAAAGGCTTTAGCTACATCAAGGAAGATACCAAGGGAGTATTCGTTATTTTCAATTGCATTAGAGATTTTGTCTTGTATGCTTAGAAGGGGCATGTAGGTAGAATGACCCTGTTGGAATCCATGCTGAGACTGAAATAGTACTTACTCTTTTGATAAAAAAACTATCTAAACGTGCGTACATTAATTTTTCAACTATTTTGGCGAAGAATGGGAGTACAGAAATCGGTCTGTAGTTAGAAACATTGTCCCTCGGGCCCTTTTTATGAATGGGTATGACCTTGGCAGTTTTCAATGCCGAGGGGAATACTCCAGTGGTAAATGAGCAGTTGACAATCTCAGATAGCGGAATTGCAATTTTAGGCAATGTTAATAGGGCTATGGCAGGGTCAATTCCATCGACTCCTTTACTATGCGTAGTGCGAATGGTATGCGCAAGGTTCATTATTTCACAAGGTGTAGAAGGGATTAATGCTATAGAATGTGGAAGGGGTTGGGATAAGTAGGAGAGAAAAGAGTTAGTTGCAGCAGGTATTTTATTAACAAGAGATTGTGCAATGCCTGTGAAGAAATTATTGAATTTAGTTGCTATAGTCTGAGGGTCAGTAATTTGTTCACCATTTACATTCAATGCAGTAATTACAGTTTCTCTGTTAGTATCTCTATCCAGTATACTCCTCAGAAGACCCCAGGTTTTTTTAAGGTTATTACTATGGATTAAAAATTCGGATGCATAATAATCTTTTTCGGCTTGCAATTTAACTTTCTTAAATTTGTTTCTGTATAGGATGAATTTCCTTTTGTTGGCCTCATTTGGATTTTTTACGAATTTTTTATATAGTTTCGCTTTCTTATTACTAGATTTTACCAGTGCCCGAGTCATCCAGGGCTTTTTTGGGATAGAGTTGCGAGCATAAGTCCTAGTGGAAATTGGAAAAGAATCATCGTAAAGCTTCTTATAATTGCTAAGAAATAGGTCATAGGCCTTATCAGTGTCTAGTTCTGTACAAGCTTCACGGATATTAGACCAGTCCGTAGAGTCTAAGGATTGCAAAAATTTGGCTTTATGGTCATCAGATACTAGGTTAAATATCAGTGTTTGAGGCTTGTTAGGAGGTTTGATGGGACTAAAATCAAACCATGCTATGTATGTATGTGCACTTGTTATAGCGCCCCTTCAAGGTCTCTCTACTCAGAGGCGCTCCCGAATGCAGAGCGGACACTGCATCGGAGTTTCACGCCGAAGCGCTGAGCAATTGTGAGTGAAGAACTTGCCCAAGGTTCTTACGCGGCGAGGTGGATTCGAACCTCGAACCTTCCGGCTTCAAGGCAACGACGCCACCACTACACCACCGCGCCCCACAATGCTATGATTGGTAAATGATCAGAGATGTCTTCAACGAGAATAGAGGAATAAATAAGTTTGGTCCAAATGTTAGTGAATATTTTATCTAGTAATGTAGATGTATGGTCAGTGATCCTGGTAGGTCTGGTTATGAGAGGCAATAGATGATGGGTGGTTAGGCAATGGTAGAGATCAGCAGTGGCTTTGTGGCTATTAATTTTCAAAAGATCCATGTTAAAGTCACCTAAAATTACTATGTCTTTTGATTTTTTTTAGCGTATGATCTAAAATGTTGTTAATTTCTTCAGAGAAATCTTCTAGTTTAAGCCCAGGTGGCCGATATATAACCCCAACTGTGGTTGCCCCAGTTTTATGTGCTAGGCGAATAAAAAGACCTTCAAAAAATTGAAAAGGAGAGGAATCGGATCCTATCGAGTCTAGGATTTGGTACGAGATTTCTTCTCTAATCAAGAATCCCACTCCTCCTCCGCCCTTTCCAGATCCTCTGGAACGATGAACAAATTGATAACCAGGCACTTTTATTAGATCAGTATTGGATTCGTTCAGCCAGGTTTCTGTTAATGCAAGTATAGATACAGGTAAAGAGTTCAGCAGATCTTTGATTTCATTAATTTTGGGTAAAATGCTTCTTGCATTTACATGCATAAATGAGAGAGAACATGGAGATTAGGCTAGCTTTGATCTGAGGGATTGAATAGACGAATATGTACTGTCACATTGCAAATCATTAAAATAGTTGCTATCAGGATCTAGATCAGGGTTGTTTAATAGAGTTCGATTATCATTCTCCTCTGTTAATACCTCTAAGGTTAAGTCTCCTAGGTCTCTTTGAAATCCTACATAACCATCAGTGGAGGTTTTTAGTATATCCTCACTGGACCCAATTTGTGCTTGGGAAAAAGGGAATAGATTAGCTGTAATAGAGTATTCATTTGTGGAAGATTGCTTCAGAGTATTAGAAATAATGGAGGTAGGGTGTTCAGATATAGAATCACAGCTGTCAATTGAATGGACAAGTTCATGCTCAGTGTTTTCGCTTATGCTAGGGTTAAATACACCGAAGTGTGTGTCTCTCAGCAGAGAGGCGTACAACAAAAATAACCTATTTACAGAAGTACATTTAAGTATAAACAGGTAAAAGTTTAAAATGTCAACAATTCAACAATTTACACACATCAAGTTAATTACTTTGCATAGGTGCATTTGAGTCCAACCATCAATCATCATTAAGGCACCAAAGTCAGAGATTAATATGCTAAAATCAACGAATAACAACAGCTTAGAACTGTACTTAAATTGTTCAATTACTTGTCAATGACATCTTGAGTGAATGTAAAACATTATTTAGGTAATATATAGTGCATGCAAATGTTTAAGTCACCCGCAGGGATAAAAAACATTTAATCTATTGTAAAATGTCACGAGGAAAATATAAGAACTAAAAAATTACATCATCTTAGTCCTTACGTCATGATTGGGCTTTTGAATGCATTACTTCATCGTTTCATTATTTTATTTCGGGGAATGGGGGTGTTCAAACACCCAAACCACCCCCATCCCCGATCCGCGGCCTTGATTGCAACCGAAAATATGCCAGGTGTAGGTTCACATAATGAGAGACAGAAAGCAACCAATTCTACCAGTGGTCTTGTTGCAGGATTTCTAAACATCCCATTGTGTAAATGCCGCGCTCTTCAGCGAAAAATCAAATACGGTACGCAAGACTATAATAATGTAGGTCGACACAAACGTTAAGTGGTTGAGTAATATTCTGTATCGTACGTACAAGTGTGTCATTAAGCTTAGTATGCAACTGCGTATAATAGGGCATTGACGATAGTAACCGTAACTTATGTATATTCGTTTAATAAGCAAAAACAGGTTGGCAAACCGCAACTTGGTACATTGAGATAGACAAAAATTACATTGAAATAAAAAATATTAATATTTTAGGGAGTAATCAGTTATTGGAATTAAATTGAATCAATAGTTAGAATGAATCAATAGTTATTAATGTGTTTGAAAAGAACTCTAGAAACAAAGTTTCGGTCATCTTTGCTCGGAAGTTCAAAATTGTGCATACGAGCTCTGAGACCTGGACGACGGTTGTTCTTTGGCGGGAAAAGAGTTTGAAGGACGTGGAAGTCGTTCCTGGCCACTGCATGCAGCAGTCGGTCCTCAGCCAAACCGACTCGCGTTGCAACTGTTGCGGCACCTGATGGGAGGTAACCCATACGCTGCGTTCTTATGAGCAGTCTCTCGAGTCTCTGTCGATCTGCAGCTGTAGTAAGGCCCCACCAGGCAGGAGCAGCGTAGAGCAGCTTAGCAACAGTTGTTGCCTCTGTTACGGCGTACATGGCTGTTGGAGGAAGTCCATTTGCGCGTAGTAACCTCAGAGCGTAAAGGGAACTTGCACATGATCCCAATACCTCACTGACATGGGATCCTACGCTGAGGTCATGCTGCAAGGTGATACCGAGAATCCTCATCGAGTCAACACGTTCCATTCCGTCAAGGCTTTCGATACCGTCAACCATAATATCCTGTTAAATAAACTTGAGAATTATGGGATCAGAGGTATCGCACTTACATGGTTTACTAATTACTTAAACAACCGTCACCAACAGGTATCATGCAATGGGAAATTATCCAGCTTCCAAAAAATTGTTTTTGGGGTCCCTCAAGGCTCAATCCTGTGGCCTCTTTTGTTTCTAATATATATATTAATGACCTCCCTAGCTCTGCAACTCTTTTACATTACATCCTATTTGCTGACGATTCGAATGCTTTTTACTCCCACTCCTCTTATGAACAGCTAATCAAAATAGCAAATAGCGACCTAGAAATGGCCAGCGAATGGTTCAGAACCAACAAGCTTTCACTGAATATTGCAAAAACCAATTATATAATTTTTAGATCTAGTAAAAAAAACTTACCCCACCTCCTGGTAGTAACTTGCAAATTGAAAATACATCAATACCGCAAGTATACTCATCTAAATTCCTGGGTGTACACATCGACCAGCACTTAAAATGGAATATACACACAGCTGAGATTTCAAAAAAAATTCACAAAATATAGGCATAATTCACAGAATAGCCTATCTCCTTCCACCTCATGTACTAAAAACATTATATTTTACACTTATACACCCATACTTAAGCTATTGCAATCTCATCTGGACGTCTACATATGACACACAGTCACACACCTTACAAAACTAAACGTACTGCAGAAAAAAACCATAAGAATTATTACCAAATCTCCCTTTAATGCTCACACCAGCCCCCAATACCGTCAGTGGAACCTCCTAAAAATATCCCAAATTAAATTTATCCAAACAGCTACATTTATGTACAAATACGACAACAACCTTCTTCCACTTGCATTCTCGTCCTATTTTAGACCTAACTTGAATACTAAAGGCATTAGAAATAATAGAGTCTACATAAGTGTCTTTGCAAAAACGAATACTAGAAAGTTTTCTATTAAGTATCAGGGTCCTCTTTTATGGAATAACATACCGGAAAGTATTCGTGCATCCAGGAGTCTCGCTCAGTTTAAGATTCAAATCCGTGCATACACATTAAAAAATGTAAAATGAACTACTTTATTTAACCTATGTTCATGCTTATTTTTTTATTGTGTTTTTGATGTGTTTTGAGGGAAAGTATCCCGTTGCTACTGTTCACTTGCTTTCAAAAGCACCGCCATTAAGTAACTATTGTATAGATCTGCTTTTTTACCTTCTATTGTTACCTCAATGAATATTTTTGGTAAATAGGCCCCACTAGCGGGATCATTCCCTTCGGGTAGCCTATTGGTTCTGCCACACTCAGTATTGGTTGCTCACCTGTCCATATCATCGCAAATGTTAACTCGCAACTAATCACTGTGTGTACTATCCTGAAAGCTAATTTGTCTGCTTGTCTTTTTTGGTGGATCAATAAACCAATTGAATTGAATTGAATTGAAGTATTGGAGGATAAGCAGCTGCTCCTCGTCGAGCTATGATCATTTCCTTGGACTTGGTAGTATTTAGTCTAAGGTTGTTTCGCTCAGCCCATGTGGATACATGCTTCAATTCTTCACTGATGGTTGAACGCGTCCGTGATGGAACTATTAAGTACGTGTCATCAGCATACTTAACAAGTATGTTCTCATGATAGATAGCTTGGAGGTCTGATGCGTTAATGTCAAATTCTGACGGCCCCAAACCCGATCCTTGGACCACACTAGCATTAATACTGGCCTCACCAGAAGACAGACCACTGAATTTGGTAATGTGCTTTCGTCCTTGGAGGAAGTTAATTAACCAATTATAGATATTGTCTGGCATTTCAAGGCAGAAGAGTTTAACAGCGAGTGTGGATTGACGAACCGTATCGAATGCTTTAGAGAAGTCCAAGGAAATGAGAGTGACATAAGGACTGGTAGTGAGCATTGTAGTAACGTGTTGAAGGATAGCTATCAGAGCAGCAGTGGTGGAGCCGGTTGGCCTGAATGCGTATTGATCCTGAAGCTTTTGAAACATTGGCGGTAGAACAAAAGTCGGATAAATAAAGCGATGTACAATTTCTTTCTCAACCATTCTATACAGAACTGGGTAATGGAAATCGGTCTGAAGTCTGCAGGTGACACAGGAGAATTCACTTTGGCCACTGGATGAATTATAGCCATTCGCCATTGTTCAGGAACATGTGATAGTTTGATCGATCGCATAATGAGGCCACTCCGCCACTGGTTGTTCTCTGCCAGTGCCAGTCCCAAGCCTGGATAAAGGAGGAGGGCGATACTGATCATCTCGGATATGGCAGTGTCGTTAAACATGTAACAAGACGTAACCGTAACGGCATTTCCACTTAAATAAAGAGCATGCAATCCGTTAAGACCACAATGTCATGAACATGCGAATGAACATTGCTAATACGGTTATATATATAATATAGACCTACAATTAAGTTATGCTGTAGCTTATTACTAGACCTAGGAGTGACTTTGGTCAGCTAATCTGACCCCACTTGGCCCTAAAGTGACTTGAGGTCGACTTGAAGTCGACTTCTCGGCGTTAAAACGACTTGACCCGACTTGACGGAAAAACAACCGACTTCCGACTTGAAGTCGACTTCTGACATGGTACTAGCCATAGGCCGAGGTCTACGTACGGCTACTAATGCAAGAAGTCAAGCCAATTTTCCTGCAAACATTAATTTCATTTAGGCCTACAAATGAGTAATGAGGCCTCAACACTTAATTGATGCATGAATTTGTTAAAGTGTTATTAAGCCCATTTCATGCAGTTAGGCATAGACCTATGAATTTTAGCTTGTCCATTGTCTGTGATTATTCAGATTAGGCCTACACTCATTATCATTATTTTTTAATATTAATATTAAATAAATTTGTAAAAAGTGCATGGTCTAAGATAAAATAGCGGACCGTGGACTGCATGGTTGCACTGAATGGCGTGTTATGATAAGCCTAATTTGTAATTCTGTTTTCATAATTAGTTGGCCACTAACATCATTTCGCAACTTAGCATATTATATAGCATCATCCTACAGTAGGCTATTGCAGCTACTAGGTCTACTCACTCACAGTAAAGTCTTTCATTGTCCAATGGGCCCTACAATACACTGTGAGCCATAAAAAACCGTGCCAATTTATTTTTAGCTATATCTCGGTCGATATTTTAACAATTTTATATCGTTTTGTGTCGTTTGAAAGAAAAATTAAATCTCTACGATTTACTTATTTACTTGCGCGATGACGTCATATCCGTTTCGCAGCATAATGTAAATAAAGTTGATGGTTGAAAATTTGAGTTAAAATTTTAAAATGTTGAGCTTTGATGATAAAATTTTAATTAAAAATCTGCGGGAATGCAAAAATTATTCTTCTAGACGATTAATTAAGGAGTTTCCGAACAAGAATTGGAAAAGAAAAACATTAGATGACTTTCTGCGAAAGTTGAGAACTACCGGTTCAGTTGAACGCGCTGCGGGAAGTGGTCGGCCAAAATCGTCGCGAACTGAAGATAATATCGCCGCTGTCAATGAATTGGTTCAGAGCCAGGAAGACAAGCCTAAAACACATCTTTCAACCAGACAAATCGCGAGAGAGCTGAATCTTACACAAACGACGGTCAGACGCATTATTCATAACGATTTGGAACGGAAATGCTTATGGAACAGCGCGTGTACCAAAAGCGCATTCAGAACACTGATGAACTTCGGCAGTGTCTCGTATCCGTCTGGAACGATCTGGAACAACATCTTATTGACAATGCAATTGATCAGTGGCGACGTCGCTTGGCAAAATGTGTACGTGAAAAAGGAAGTCCTTTTGAACACAAACTTTAAACAAATAAAGGCACTGAAAAATTGTTTGCATTTAAGTAGTAAAAATGCAGCATTGATCGATTCTCACGTGTTTTTTTAGTGTCTTCAGTTTCGCAAGACAAGTTTAACATGCATGTAGGATGAAATCGATAATGTTTATTTCTGCTCTTTAGAGTATTGATTCCTGTTTAAAATAATGCAAAAAGTGTAAAAATCGATAAAGAAATGACAGAGATATAGCTAAACATAAAGTGGCACGGTTTTTTATGGCTCACAGTGTAGTTTTTCCGTCTGCAGACAACTCCAAAGTAGCGCCAAACTATCGATTTATTATACCGGTAGGCCTTGTAGATCCAGCTTTTTTGCGCCGAATTCACTGACCACTAGAAGGTCACTGATTGCTTGATAAGCCCACGTGCTAATATTTTAGTAACATTTTGTTTCACCATTTTAATTAAGCGCATGCCTAAGCGTGACGTTTAAGCATAAAATTACAAATTATAAGCTTATGAATATATCGGCAGACAGCAGTCTGCACGATAGCCTACCGGCAAAATAATCAGTAGCCTAGCCTAAGTCACTGTTTAGCAAAGGTCTCATTCATTCTTGTAAACACATTAGGCAAAAAAACTGCTTAAATGTTGTCACAAATCGCAATCAATGGTTTGAAGTGACAAATTTAACTATATATGTTTGTGTCTGAAGACGGTTTAAGTCGACTTGAGGTAAAAACAACTTCAAGTGACTTCTATCTACAAAATTCGACTTGGGGTCAGTTGCGGTGAGCAGAAACGACCCGACCCGACTTGGGACGACCAAGTCGACTGGGGTCGACTTATTGGGGTCGACTCCCAGGTCTACTTATTACTGCCAAACAGAAGTGTCTGTTGTTACCAGTTGCTTCTGCGTTATTAACGACACGCGACCGCAATAAATGTAAGAGCGGGGGGTTGTCGTTGGATCAGCCGGGGCTATAAAACTTCAGTCGTATACGTGAACTGCAGATAGTTAAACTACAATCTCGTCTGCCGTTGCGACTTTACTTACAAGGCCTATACGATGTAAATTATTGTGTGTCCGCCTCCCTCGCTTTCTCACCCACTGCCCTCCTCTCCTCTCCCCTCGTTCCTACCATACGCTCCATACATAGCACAACAAAGCACATTTAAGAAAAATATTGATGTAGCGAATTCAGAGTTTGTATGGTGGGTGAGTTGAATTAAGGAATATTATGAAAAGTTATGGGCGTGCAAGAAGCAGGGTGACAACAGTTACTGTAGGCTGTCAACCTTTATCCATCACTCGAAATTGGAAGGCTGTAGGCCTAGTAGCCTATCGTCGGTCACGATTTAACTGCAAGTCTGCAATGACTGGTCATGGACGTCTAATTTTACGACAAATTTTAAACCATTTGCGAATGCATCGCATAATTTATAGCCACGATTAATGTTGCAATTGGGCATAGTCGGTTGTAGCCTGAATATTGTACGAGAATCATGCATGCATTATGAAACCACTCAGTCAGTGTGTATGGGCCTATTCTAAGATTCCAGTCCACAAATTTTAAAAAGTTTTCCACGAGTGCTTCTAGCTCTTCAGAACACAAGACACGCATCGTCTGTCCTTGGTCATGCTCTGCTAGGCGCAGGCGTGTAGGTAGGCAGGCAGGCAGGTTAATTGGACCGTCGTCTTAAAGGCCGGTGTGGCATGAAATTATGTCCGGCATGAAATATTGTCCGGCTCCGCCCACTTCCGTTGTCAAGACAGTATTTCATGCGGTCTATATATGAGATATTGTCCGGCATGAAATCGTGTCCGACTCCGCCGTTACATGTATGCCATTGCTCACTAGCCTAAATAGCCTACAAAGCACCAATCAACAAGTGGACGTTGACGCCAAGATAAACCTTGCAGCGCACGTGTAGGGAAAGCCGTTGCTGAATAGGCTACCGAGGTTCCATTGTTTGAAGCCAATGAATTTGAAACCTGGGCTGCGTTGCTACCTCGATCTCTCCCCACGCCTCCCCTCTTGCTTCCCTATTGAATTCAAGCAGCGCCCGACCCTTCCACACCTCCCACACAAACTTTGGCTAACAGGCCCAGTTTCTTTAAGACTGTTCTTCACCGAAGGCAAACTGTTGGCCTTGCATCTGGCCATCAACAATACGTGGGTTCACTGTGTGCAACTCTGAGGCCCATGGAATTGTTCGACAGTCGCTGAGACGTGGCAAAGTCATGGAATGTCAGTTAGCCGATGCCCGCGTATATAGGACAAATTACACCAGTGGGCCACCATCGGGACGACGAGGCAGGCTGTCTGGGCTACGACTAGGCTAATAATTTAATTTGCCCTATTTGTCGTAATTATAGCTCCCAATTTTTATGGGACGTTGGAATTATTATTTTAAGTATTTTAGGTCTTTACCGGAAACGATATGAGGTTACTGTTAATAGCAAGTTCAAAATATAGATGTTGATGTCTATTATTAGATGGACAGGCTGCGCTGGAATTATTATCTTTGGTATTTTATGTCTTTCCCGGACAAGATTTCATGATGCTTTAGCTTGACAGTTGCTATCTGATGTCATCGGTCACATGAACCAATGACAACGCTTTCCGGACATAATTTCATGCCGGACAAGATTTCATGCCACACCGGAAGCCTAAATCTGCTCTTCAGACAGGTATGCCTATGTATGTTTCAAGTGGAGACCATACAAGTATCTGAAGCTGTTCTTTGAGTGACGCCGCTAAAGCTGGCAGGCATCAAAACAGGTTACTGTTGTATGTTACTGTTGTTCTTAATAAATGTAGGCCTCATGTTGACCTTGTTACTGACTATCATTTGACACATTATTATCATCACCATCGTCGTCGTTGTTGTTGTTGCTAATTTCCTCTTCATCAATGTCATCGTCGTCGTCATGATAAGCATCGTAAACTTAATAACCAATGTGATTACCAACCATAGCAGAGTATAGCATGGGGTGCGTATATAATCGCATCTTGATTCAGAAACTGAAAGAGCGCCGCTTCAATTGAACGTATATACTAGCCACTTAACCAGCGGGTGCATGTTGTGCTGTGGCGTTGCACTTCATTAAATTGTTCTTTGTGATGTGAAACTTGTGGCAGCATTCAGAGGGGGTGCTTGAGAATAGGAACGAAACTCCGACGGTGTATAGGCCTATTGTAGGTTCATTGAGGGAACGGGTTGAGAAGCGTTCATCCTGCACATCGCGTGTTAAGCAGGTAGGCTACGTAGTATGTAGGCTACACAGAATACATTCACATGCAACCGCTAAAAATCAAGCTTGCAAATCACGATTTTCGTTCTCAGGAGGGTCGAATTAGTCTAGAAAAGCATGTTACCAAATTGTTACATGATCTGCTTCTAACAGTATCATTTCCAGATTCCAAGCCTGGTCCAATTGGCGGCCATCTTTTTCCCCGCCAAAATTGGACCCCTTGCCGTGGTCCGATTTCTTGCAACTTTTATTATGTTAAACACCAGACCCAATATACCAGAAAATCATCATAAAACGCCCTCCTGCAATTGTAACGCCCGCCCCTATCGCCACTTCCGGATCCTCGAACGAAGGGACCGCGTGCCGCTGTGGACCATAGTTCTTAGAGACAGAGGGAGGACAGGAGGAGGTGACTTCCGGGTTCGAATCCCAGCTTTGGAAAGGCGGCCAGTTATCTCGACTGCCGAATTCCCTATATGAAATTGGCGGCCTACTAGACAACCGTTCACTTCTCCGCAATATAGGCCTACCAGGATGGACGAAATCTTTAGGCCTAGCACCCGAACTTTCTGCCAGGCCGATGGTCGAGTGGTATGGCACGTCCGCAGTGGTAAAGGCGGTGGACCTGGGTCCGAGGTTCAAATCCACAGCAGGCTTTGGGACCGGCGATGCTTCTAGCCTTTCTAAGCGTGACACAACCTCCGTCAGCGCTTCTCTGACATTAGAGTGCACAGCAGAGATTTCCTCTCTGACATTCAATTGCACAGATGAAATAGCATCTTTAACATTGGATTGCACAGATGAGATAGCATCTCTAGTTTCCATAGCATAAGACTGCATAGAAGTCATGGCTTCTTGGGTATTCCTAGCATGCGACTGAATCACTTCATTTGTAGTCTTAGCATTAGTCTGAATTGCCTCATGAGTTGACCTAGCATTAGTCTGAATTGCCTCTAAAACAATTTCCATCGAGGAAGGGGGCCTCGAAGGTTGCGCAGGGGTCGCAGCTCTGGAATCCTCCATAGCGCTATATAAATTACTGTTATTTCTAACGCTATCAAAGAATAAGATCAGTAAGTTCAATTAATATTTCTTATTATTATCAAGACAGTCAATGAAGTGCAAATGCAGACAATTCAGTGCAAACACATTTGAATGCAAACATATTTCAATGCACACGTATTTCAACCGGAGTAGGCCTAAATTATTCCCCGATTTACACTCAAGTCCCACGGCCAATTTCCGTTCAGCCCAAAATATCTAAATAACCGATCGCATTAATTTCCCTTATAAAGCGTACCTTATTTCCGAAGACAAGGGACAGGCTGCGAAGAATCCGGAGTCGTATGGAGTTCCTGGAACTGCGTCGATGATATTGCGGCAGAAGTGGACCGTTGGGGTCCGACGTACGTATACCGATGACGAAAGGCGCCGAACAAAGATAACCCGACGCAATATATTCGACGATCAATTGACGCCCTTAGGCAACAAACTTTCCAGAATCGCACGAACCGCAACAGAATCTGAATGCGAGAAATACTTCGCTCCGGCGAAACTATGGAATGAAGGCCCGGGACGATAGACCCGGAAACCAGAATTTGACTGAGCGACGAAGCACAGACAGAACGCCCAGCGATGACGATTCGACACACGCAGAGCAGATCCGACGAAGAAAACCAGGTCGAATTTCCCCGAAACGAGCCTATGCAGAACAGACACTCAACGCCGCCGATACAATTTCCGCATCAAAATATTATATATTCGACTCCTGTCGATAAATGAAACCAAGCAGAATTCGTATCTTATCGCTACGGCGCAGAAACTCCGGCGTCGAACTAAAACAACTCGTCGCTCAAAGACGTCCTAACTCCTCGAGATTCCGGCGTGGACTGGCCACCGACAAAGATACGTCTACTATCCGTGAACTCCTGGCCGCGTCTGACTGTCGACAGTGCGCGTTCCTTATATTAAGCCGTTTTGCCGCTGACGCCAGTGACGTCAGATCACAGGTGTTACTCGGCTACGTCATACGCGCCAAAATGGCGGCCAAATCCAGGTCACGTACGCCTGCACGTGCGTCAACGTGTCTATCTCTGTCGTATCTCTTTCTGTATCTTCCTTACTCTGTCTCTATCTCAAAAGCGCCACCCGACGCCTGGGAAGACCACACACGAATCGAACCGATCGGTGTTTGAAGGTTGGCCACGTCTCACACAGTGACAACCTGTGCCTTTCCGTCGGTCTTGCTATCCTTCTCCGGTCCATCTCCATACCTCTGCCTATGCGCTCAACTATATCGGTCCGTGACATTCAGTCGACCTCCCCTCCTCTCTTTGGCTACCGCTCCTTTCAACGCGCCGATGAAATCGTGCGAAAACACGGCAGGTTCCATACAGGCAAGAAATCGGACCGTGTTTGACGACTACCGCCGACAGCGCGTTCTTCCTTCTGTCCGTCTCTCTATCCTTTTCTATATCTCCGCTTGTATCAGCGATTTTGTCTGTTGTGACATTGCGTGTCTGCGCGACTATGTCTGTCGTCGCTCCCCTCCTCTCTTTGCTACAGCTCCTGCGTAAGGCCGACCGTGGGAGAGATTCGCGACGAAAGACCGACCGCCACGGCAGACGCCGGTGCTCTTTCTCGGCCGTGAGAACATTTGCCGACTTATCGATCGCTGCGTCGGCCACCCGACAATCGCGACAGCGACCTCC
Source organism: Lumbricus terrestris (assembly GCA_949752735.1). NCBI lineage: Eukaryota > Metazoa > Annelida > Clitellata > Crassiclitellata > Lumbricidae > Lumbricus > Lumbricus terrestris. The sequence continues at coordinate 22,463,210 of OX457037.1, read as the reverse complement.
CGCGTCGCGTCGGAAATGCGCGGCGGAAGTAAAATTGCAAATGGTTGCCCTCAAACATGTAAATATACCGATCACCCGAAGCGCAAATGGCGGCGACCGGAAAACCGTAGCGTCACGTTATACGGGTCGCTACACAATTTTGTGGGTCATTTCGTAGATTGACCCGACTATACAACCTTTTGAAGCAATTATAGGCCACCATTTTGGCCGCCATCTTGTTTTACCATGCAACCGCTAAAAATCAAGCTTGCTCACCACGATTTTCGTTCTCAGGAGGGTCAAATTAGTCTAGAAAAGCATGTTAGCAAATTATTACATGATTTGTTTCTGACAGTATCATTTCCAGATTCCATGCCTGGCTGAATTGGCGGCCATTTTTTTCCCGCCAAAATTAGACCACTTGCCGTGGTCCGATTTCTTGCAACTTTTAGTATGTTCATCACCAGACCTAAGACACCAGAAAATCGTCATAAAACGCTTTCTTGCAATTTTTTTGGGTCATGTCGCAGATTGACCCGACTATAATACGATTGTTATTCTGCTAACAGTTGCCATGAGCCGGAACTAAGTCATTATCAGCTGGAAAAGGTTTCGTAGATATGAAGCTCTACGCCTCAGTCCTTCTGGTGTCCTTCCTATGTAAGTCACGTGAAGTGGTTTGTTTGTCTCATCTATATTATAATTCCGAAACACTTTCCATATGTTTGTTTATTTATTTGTACGCTTTTACTCTCCCCTGCAGAATAGGCTCGGAAATGAAACAGCGTCGGTTTAAAGCAATTATTGCAATCGATTCTTACCCAAATTATAAGGTCATCGCAACTATTTTCAGGTTTTAATTCAGTTTAAAACAAAAGTTATTAGCGTTTTAAGACAGATTTCATCAGTAATTGATCATACTAGCGCGTAAGTCAAGAGTCTACATCGCATGACGTCATACCCGCCCAGTGATAATTTCCGTAGCGCCCCGTAGGGGTGGATCAAGTTTGGCTTTTTGGGGAAGCGAGGTGGGGTGGAGGGTTGGCGAAAACCCGAAATTTAGCAGTCAACGATGGGTACCAGAGTGGAGTAGTGTTTAAAACCCTAAATTTCACTTTAGAACTCGAGTTATTAGCGTTTTAAGACAGAAGCTCACGCTTTGGTAAGCAGTATCGAGCTTTAGTAAAGGAGTCTACAGCCCGAATGACGTCATACAAGCCCAGTAATAATTTCCGTAGCGCCCCTGCCTTTGGCTTTTTGAGGAAGCGGGGTGGGGTAGAGGGTTGGCGAAAACCCGAAATTTAGCGGTCAACGTTGGGTACCACAGTGGAGTAGTGTTTAAAGCCCTAAATTTCCCGGGCAACGCCGGGTTGCTTATAAGCATTCTCTAGGTGATTAGACCAGCATAGGCGCCGTATCATTCGTCGGTTCCAAATTAATGAATATTCACGAGTGCGACGTAGGCACTTTTGGCCCTAGCGAAGCGTACAGGCAATGTTTCAATCACAGGCAACGTTGTACAAGAGTCACCATCCCTTTCTGAAGTGTCAATATGTGCGTGTCGGAAGGCTATAACGATTTTCGACGAATTATTCTTATATAAAAGTTCCTCGTTTGGCAATTTCACTTTCTCACAAATGACTTCATACATGGACGAATGTCTTCCGCAGGTAATATCTCACTTTAACCTAAATTTCTACCATCGGAGACCTAGGTGTCGTTGAATAGTGTCGTCATTACATTCTTAAGGTTTGGCGTCGTGAGGGTCGGTTAGGGTTAGTCTTAGGGTTAGTTTCGTCATTAGAGTCTTACTATTTGACGTCGTGAGGGTCGGTTAGGGTTAGTCGTAGGGTTAGTTTCGTCATTAGATTCCTGTTTGGCGTCGTCACGGTTGGTTAGTGTTAGTGCAGCTCGTGAATGAATATTCACGAGCTGCACTCCTTCGATCTTCTTTTCCTGTAGGAAAAGAAGAAGGAGTGCAGCTCGTGAATATTCATTACTTTAAAACCGACCAATGCAAACGGCGCGTGGTCTAATCGCCTAGAGAATGCTTATATGCCGCCGGGTTACACATCTAGTTCGCTATAAGCTTACTTAGATCAACGGTACTTTTCAAATAATATTATGATCAGACTTCATTTAATCTTATCTAAAACTGTCTGCGGTACTCGGCGTTGACCAGAAATTTGGGAGTTTTTGCTCCCCACCCAGCTTACACTCGCCCTTACGGGGCTGGTTCGCCACCCTCGGTAACTTTCGGTTCTTTGTTCAAACCCGCCGCACCAATGCATAGTGCATACTATCCCCATGCCCCTTCCATTCCCACCTCCAACCCGTCCCAATCCCCACTCCGCCCAACCCCAACCCGTCCCAACCGCATCCCGCCCCACCCAGTGCACACTCCTTTGGGCCACCTGACGTTGCTCTGAAATTTCGGTTTATCACCCCCACCCAGCCCCACCCCTCATTCCCACCCCTTCCCCACGGCTCCTACTCACTCTCTCTCCCATAGGCGTAGGAGACGGGGGTCCAGAGGGGGCAAATGCCCCCCCCAATTTGGGCAAGTCTGTTTTTCGGGCAAGTAGACCCGGGAAAATATTAACCAAACTTTTTTAAGTTCAACGTTCATTAGTACACAACATTATCTCCCAGTTCCATCTTGCCCGAATCGAGTTTGATGTTAGCTCACAACAACCATGGTTAGCAGAAATTTCCGAAAAAGTTCTGAATTCACGGTAGCATTTTGTAAATAGGCCTAAGCTTAAAGGCGAGAATCGCACCAAATTCAATAGCCGAAATTTGCTGCAAAATCTTGCCCGAATCGAATTAGATATTAACTCACAACAACCATTGATAGCAGAAATTCCTGAAAAAATTGAATTCACGGTAGCATTTTGCAAATAATGGCGAGAATCGAAGCAAATTCATGAGCCGAAATTTGCCCGAAAATCTTGCCCGAATCGAGTTAGATATTAGCTCGCAACAACTATGGATGGCAGAAATTCCCGAAAAGTTCTGAATTCACGGTAAATAATGGCTAGAGTCGCAGCAAAGTCAAGAGCCGAAATTTGACCGAAAATTGCGACTATTCGTGGCATTTGGGGAAATTCACAGCATGCAAGCTAGGTGAAACAGAACACGGAATTCACTGCCTGAATGACATCGAAATTTCTACTGGTCATGAGGCAAAATAGACACGATAATCTTGCGATCATCAACATTGAACGTGTAGATCTTGGTCTGCTCTCTGGAAATTTACAATCTTTTCCTACTTGTCAAGTGTGCGGGATCAGGGTGTTGCACTGGATAGCTCACTTATATTACGGGAAGGATAATACCTTAACTGAGCACATTTTCAAAATAGCACGTTCCACTTATTGTCATTTGAGGTGTTTCAGGATCTTTCGCCGTTCTGTCTCCACCCATTGGCTTCCTCTCCGTGCTCACATACAATCTAAATTCCTCACTCTGATCTTCAAGGCTCAGCGGGGTTTTTGCCCCAAATATCTGACCGACGTTAAACTAAGGCCTCACTCAGCTTCCTCCAACCGTCCAATTCGTTCATCCAACAGACTTGACCCTTGCTTCCTCCTCGTAGATCCTTCTCTTTGTAATGAGCTTTCACCTTGCGTTCGCTCTATACACTTTCTGTGGCAGTCATCTTAAAACCTACCTCTTCGAGCGCGGTTTTTGCGCACTATCAGCGCCTCTGAACGGTTCACCCTACTGAGGCGCTTTGTAGATGATTAGATACAATACAAAACAATCTACAATTATGATTTAATCAGTTGCTCGTGTGAAGTTTGAACTGGTTAAGCGTCAGGAATATATTATACATAGGCTACATAATAAATTTGCATATATACCTAAAATTACCCAGCCTGCATGGTCCATATAATATGGCCGGGCCCTGGGGTATTTGCCCCTAGTCCCCGGGTGTGGGTGCAAGAACAGAGATGGCTAGGTGTGTACGACATCAATTATTCCGGGTTTAATTTTTCGGGCAAAAGTAAAATGTTTGCCCCCCACTGTTCAAATGTCCCCTACGCCTATGCTCTCTCCTCTCACACTCTTTTCCACGCAACTCCCGTCCCGATCCGCCATCACCTCTTCCCCTCCCTTCTCTCCCCTTCCATCCATCTTTTTCTCCACTTTCGTCCCGCCACTTCCCATCCCAGTCTTTCACAATAATAGTAATTTTTGCCACAACCACTCTTTTTACACAGTCCAGCTACTCCAGACTCCAGCACGCTCTTACCAATAAAAAATCGGGGCGAAAGGCCTACAATGTACTTATAATATAGAGTGACCTCTGCACAGATACCTAGCACACGTTAAAAAGACAGAGCTTGAGAACTAAGCAGGACTAAATACTAATTTAAGAAACATTTTTCTAGCTTGTCGTCTGTAAGTTGTTTTTAACAGACCGACTCCTACATGTAATTGAAGGGCTTGGAGCAATAACAAGGTAAGTCGACATACCGGTGTCTTGCGAAACAGCATGCCAGCGTGTGCGGAAGACAGTAATCTATCTACTCTGTGAATTGTGCGCAGATCTGAATATTTTTGAGCGTCATTTCGCAAAAGAAAGTTATGTCGACATAACATGATTGTTATTGTTCCAACGGCAGATTTCGTCCATATCTCTAATGCAATATCCCGGTATGACGACATACATGCTTTTGCTTCCTTTCAAACTGTGTATTAAAGCCAATGCAATAATGAGGTTTGTTGACATAACTTACCGTCTGCATGCTAAATCATGCGCGTTCTCTTATAGAAACAGTTTGGTGCAATAACAAGGTATGTTGACTTATATCATTTATGCGTGGAATTGCAGCCGCTAGAAAACACTTTTAGGCCAGTCAAAAATACGGGAAATTCATCATGAATCCGGACGTTTACTATAGCAGACCTTTTTTGCAGAATAATGTACGTAAATACCCTACTAAACTACAGTAAAGATCCTAATAAATTCCAAAATGGGGAAATATGTTTAAATCATTAATTATTGTGGTACAATATATGACCGTGCGTATCTAAGAATAGGTATAGGTGGAGCGTATAGCGTTTCGCTTAGTCATCGCCTATGCATTATGGGCGTGGCCTTGAGTGCGGGGTTGTTATCGATCACACTTAATTATTGCCTAAAATTTTATTATTTTGTTTCCAAAATCGACATGTATGCTACATAGTTCATAAAAAGCTTAATAAAAAAATTAATCGATATCTTTTTTTCTTTTAATCGGTAATTTTTCCCTGTGGTTCTAGCAGATAATCGCATTTCCGCCAGTCCTTGAAATGTAAACAAACTCGTTAGGCATAGCTGTTGGTCCTATGCTCAAAACTAAATTCAAACTTTTAATTATTTCTCCATATCGCATTTTGTTAGGATTTCTACCATATATTCTTTAGTCTATTTCAAAACTTTTCGTGCAAAAATTTGCTTGTCATAGTAGATGTCTGGGTTTAAGACTTAATAATAATTTATTATTGACCGTACTATTTGTCGACATAACCTGTTATTGCACCAGAAATTATACTAATGACGGAGAATTCGCGTTGCAATAACATGGTATGAACTGAAATGTTAAAAAATAATAATAATTTCATCTTTCGCATTGAACAATTTACAAATTTCGTTAAAGACAATTTTAAGGTACATATTGCTCAAAACAGCTTGTTGATATGTTGTCAAATGGCTTAGATACAGCAGTTTGAAATGGTAAATCTTTGAAGTCGATTTCCCAACATTCATGATTTTCGACATAGGGCCTACCTTGTTATTGCTCCAAGCCCTTCAATTATGAACGATGCTGTCTGCAGGCCAAGAATAGAACCTATATTTCAGACCGTTGCAGAAAAATCAGCGTGTTTCATTGCTTAAAAATATCCTGCTCTTAATTAACGGAATATCACGTAGATATATAGTGGGCCTATATATATATATATACAAAGGCCTATGCATATATATTATATATAATTATATATATAGGCTCTATTCGTTTAGGCTCTAATATAAATCAGACTGACAAGCCGCCACGCGGTCACTGGTTGATGGTACGCTTGCGTGTAGCGTATTGACTGTTTTACAGGTATCGAACGGACGACCACAGCGCTAGACTGTAGCAACAAAACGCTTCAGTTCTGCTTGGACTATTTGTCTAGAGACGGATTAGACATTGACCACATTGACGATGATCTTCCCACTTGGAACGCCACGGTCGCGGATCTTCAGGATCGCTGCAGGTAAATATGACAGGCACACATGGCACAGTCTCGGCTCATCAGATATTAATATCTGCTTACTATCAGACCATAATGTGAGTAGACGAGGAAGTACCACTATAAGGACATTGCACTCAATGACCCATGAGTCGTCCGGTCAAGTTCAAGGTCAAGGTCAAAGTAAAGATTAAAGGCCTTGGCTTCGGTGGGTCCTGAGTGAATAATAATAGTGCTTTCTTATCTACTAATGTGTCATTCACGGCCCTAAGACACACGCTGGCACCATTGCATTTTCTTCATCGCCTGTTGCAGCATTGCTAGGCAACGTCTGTTTGGTACCCTTGCACTTTTATCGTCGCGAGTTGCTAGGCAGCGTGTGTTTGCTTCAGTCAAGGACACATAAGAGTCTGCTTAGTAAATGATGTGCGAACTAGCTGCACCTCCTTTCCATGCTGGGCCTACACATTACACAATTAATATTTTGTGTTGTATGTTTTTCCAGGACGTTCGATAAGTTTACGGAATGCATGAATGGAGTAACGGAAAGCTGTTCGAGTCACAAGTACGCGGGATGGATCGATGCTTACGAGTATCTCTGCAAGAAGTCCAATCTGACGCGTAGGAACACATTATCACTTTGACTTCACGGATATAATCACACGCTTATAATAGTAGGACTTAATAATAGTTGGTGGTCAGTGGTATGGTGCATATGAACTACTATAGGTTACGAGCTCGCACTGCTAATAGTGAGGAGGATAAGGTCCAAAAATGCAGTGCATTGTGCATCTTGTGGATAAAAGCAACAAACTTTCACAGTTTCAAGACAAACATATTTTAAAACTTTTCAGCGAGAGGCATCAAAAAATTCAAATGGGAACATACTTAAACAGAAGGTTGAAAGTATGCTAAAAATGCATATGCTCCCTAGTTGATATGCAGCTCTAAACTGCACATGGATGCAGAATATATGGTCTTTTGACAACATGAAACATTACTAATCTGATTTAAACATTACATAGTGTGGAACAATTGATACAAAACAAGTATACTATGAAAGTATGCTAAAAATTCACATTTCCAGAGCCGATACACAACTCCTTATGCACATAGATGCAGAATATATGGTCTTTTGACAACATGAAACATTACTAATCTGATTTAAACATTACATAGTGTGGAACAATTGATACAAAACAAGTATACTATGAAAGTATGCTAAAAATTCACATTTACAGAGCCAATACGCAACTCATTATGCACTTATATGCAGAAAATGTGATGTTTTGACAACATGAAACATTACACACATGCATACATGTGTGGTACAATTGCTAAAGCGCCAGTATGCTATGGAAGTATGCTAAATATTCAAATTTTAAGAGCCAATACGCAATTCTTTATGCACTTATATGCAGAATATGTTGTTTTTTGACAATGTGACACATACTAATTTGATTCAAACATTACACATATATGCATACATGTGTGAGACAATTAATATAGCTCCAGTATGCTAGGAAAGCATGCTAAAACTGCACATATCCAGAGCCAATATGCAACTCCATATTCCACTTTGATGCAGAATATATGGTCCTTAAGAGAACATGAAATATTATTAATCTGATTCAAACATTACACAAATGCCTTATGCACACATATGTGGGACAATTGATACAGTTCCAGTATACTATGAAAGTGTGCTAAAACTGCACATTTCCAGAGCTGATATGCAACTCCATATTGCACTTAGCATAAACATTACAATTTCCGGTTGCAATATGGTCATGTGGGGCAGCACAATGTTTTGTACACCGATACAAATGACTTCAAGAGTACTTTCAGCAGATACCAAATTACCAATTACCAACATCAGCTTGCTTCCATCATGGAAGACAGAACATCAAAATAATGTCATAAACAGACACAATGTCAAAATTCCAGTTGTAAAACAGTCTTTTACATCATGGAATTTTCCTGTAAAAATGCATGCTGGCACCACAATTTTTTTATAAAGTATTTGATTTACATTTTTATATTCACTAGTAATTAAATGTCAGTTTAAATATGCTGTCATTTATTTCTATCACTATTTTAACAAAGTGTTTTCTCTGCAAATCGTGTCCAGTTATTCACTATCTGCCTGTCGGTTGTCTCAGTAAGATTACCCTGACAATCATACTAGTGACAATAATAATTTCTGGTCTTTTGGTATGAAGAACTGGAAAGTTTGAAGTGTCTAAAGTGAAAAACTGACTGAGATATGTGGGCTGCTGAAGTTGATTGGGTAGGACAAAAGTAAGTGAATTTGCATCTGCATCATTTTATGACATTTTCAGACTTCCTCAATAACTTTTGATCTAGAGCAGCTAAACCCAGTTGCTGTTTTCAGTTTTGATAACTTTCTGAGCATTGCAATAGATTTGCATGATCAAGTAAATTCGTTGTATTTCGTATGAGGAATAAACCAGGGTTGCTGCAAAGTGTCAAAACATTTCTTGCCAAACCTTTTTTTGTCATGCATGCTGACACATTAGGCCTACACCTACAGTACATTAAAGTCTGGGATAATTTTTGAGTGGTTTAATTTAGCTGCAACTAGAGTACTAAATGTGTAATTTACTTGTGTCTTGGCTCATAGGAACTGTTGTAGCAGTTAGCCAAAAACCTTTCATTTCCATGAACTGACCACATGGGCATGTGGGACACCCAATAAACAAGTCAAACACATGTCATTGGAGATTTTGAAGAAAAACTGTTTTATTGACACCAAACTTTATGTAATTAATCTTTAAAGCATTGGAATTTTTGTAGAACAGCCTGCAGGAATTGATAAGAGAGGCAGTGTTCCTAAAGCTTGACTCCAAACATATCCAGCCTGATGCCCAGAATGTTTGAGATGTCACATGATGCATTTTGCCTTGGTGGAATGTTCTTAATTGGTTTACCCATCCGTGTAATACTTCCCGAAAAGTTCTTTTGCTACGGCCAACTAACGCTGAAACCACATCACAGAAAATGAATGCATCAAACATGGGTCATCATGCAAAGGGTAGTTCGGGACTCAAAATTCATGCAACCCCATGAGCAGCAATGTATTGAACCTGGGACCATGCCACCCCCCACCCATTGTCTTCAAGAATTTGTGACACACTATTTTCTCTGCTGTAAGCAACAGCCAGGACAACAACATCAGTATAAATAGTGTTGATCAATATGCTGTGATTCAAAGTTTGAAACAAATTTCTACATTCATGATTTAATAGCTTTACCAGATCCTTCTATCTGACCATATACAATTAAAAGTATGGTTTTTTATGTCTCAATTGGGTGTTTCTTCGAAGCATCTCTGTGATCTGATGCTTCGTCTCCTCCGTGTCACATCACTGCGTCCTCTAATATCCTCTGATCGGCTTGACATTTGTTCCTCATGTCGGCCTTGGCTCAATCCAGTTGCTTTGCCTGCATAGTCCCTCTCTATGGAATGGAATTCCACCATCAGTTCACTCTACCTTTCTCTCTGGTAATCTTTTCTCGTCTTTCTCTCGTCTGAAACCCGGCCTTTGTTCTCAGGGTCAATCACACTGGTAGCGCTTCTGAAAGACTTATGCCGAGAGTAGGTCCTCAGTAGGGCTATAAATGGTCATATACAAAACAAAAATGTCATCAATACAGCTTACGTTTAAGGAAAACATTTTCATCAGTCGAAATTATGTTCATAGGAAAATTATCTTCATCAATCGAATTTTTTTATTCAAGTTCTTTTTCTTCCCATAAATCTAACTTCCCCTTAGGGCAAAAAATTCATCGATCTAGCAAAGATTAAGTTTTCGACTTCAAATTTAAACTGACAGCTTAACATAATTTAGCACCTTAAACTACGGTTTTACCAATTTTTGTCAATGACAAGTTGAATTAGCTGGACACTGCAGTTTCTCGTGTGCTTTATTCTGGCACACACAAACACACAGGGTTACAGGGTAATCTTTCCCTTAATTATTCTAAAAAATGATCATCATTGAGTGGCTTGTAGCGCTGGACGCAGACAAGTAGGATTGACAAAAAGATTTCTCACTAAACAGCAGTTGGTTTGATGAAAAAAAATTAATGTTTACTTTAAAAATAGAAGTGGGATCAATGAAAAAATTCTTACTGAAATTAAATCTGGATTGATGAACAATATATTTCATTTAAATATAGAATGACCAGAAATAGTTTTTGTTGCTAAAATAGAAGCTACACCAATTAAATAAATTCTTGTCTTAATGGAACTTATAATTATGGAAGCTAGATTGATGAAAAGGGTAATCGTGCAGGCAACGGCCCTGCTCATGTAAGCAGCATAGCCACCCATAAAATTGCTAAAATAGAATGCTGTGACGTATCAGCCCTATCCCGTGATGGAATGCATTCAGTAAGTATATAATCAACACAGCAAATTAACAATTTCTAACTTAAGCAAATACGACATTTCAGTTTAGTACAAATAGAAGAAATTAAAACCTATCAAATTAATTTTTTTAAGTTTTAAAATTATGACGAAATATGGATTTATAATTAAAATTCAAACCTCCCGAATTAATGGAAGAAATAAGTCTTAAAATTAACTTGAAAAATGTTGGGGAAAAATGGATGAAATATGGAAGCACACAAAATTTGGTAAGGCATCGTGAGTGTCGGTTAGGGTTAGGTTTTGTTCTCATTTATTAAAAAAATGCTCTGAATGAATGAATTAGATAGTAATGTCCATCGGCATATAGGCCTACAGTATCTTTGGACAGCATCTAATGTCAACACTAATCCTAACCCAAACCGACCATCATGACGCCTAACCTGACCCTAACCGAAACTCACGATGCTTAACCTGACCCAAGGCATCAAGATATGCTTAAAACCGCCCAATCAGTTTTAGAAGCGCAGGTTTCTTCACTTTGTATTTACTCATAGTATTTGCTTAATATTTTCATTTATAATTATTAATTTAACCCTTTTACTTGGGATCTCGCGCTGATTACGTACTGAGAGCACTGCATCATGTGATGCGTCTGATAAGTCGCAGCGCTCTATTTTAGCGATTTCTTGGGCGGTCATACCGTTTCCATGGACAGTCTGCAAAATTACCACGAAAAGGACTCAATAATGCCAAAGCAGAAGTATGATTGATGGAAAACACTAATGCTGCGATAGGCGAATAATTTAGAACGCTAAAGCGATAAATTATCCGCACACTGCGTTGAATTAACTGGCGAGGACTCGTTAGTACCGAGTCGATTAAAGCACTGCTTAGACATCGCTATGTTATTCAAATGCTAACCTTCCAAACACAAAAATTCAACTGCATGCAAATTTACACAATCCTTGTTCAAAAATATGAATGTTCTTGTGCACAATACGCGCGAAATACAGCTTTAATTAAGTTTTTAGTCCGAATCCAATAATAATAATAATCCAATCATCGCTCAGGCTACTAAGTGTACAAGCCTAGCTATCGCACAAGGTTGGCTCTGTAGAGTGAATATAGCCCAATAAAATCGCCCAAATGGTCGATCTAACATCAAAATTGACCGAATTTTTCGGACATTTCACTAATTTTTTTAGTTATGTTCCGGATCGAATTAATTGATGCCTCTCGCTGAAAAGTCTTAAAATATGTTTTTCTTCAATACAAAAAAGTTTGTTGCTTTTATCCACAGTTTGCACAATGCACGAGCTTATCGTCCTCACTATAAGTCATATTCATCAGCTGCAAAGATTCATAGTTGATTGTGTATAAATATGGTGAGTCATGACCGCCATTATCTACCTATGACGAAGACATTTACCAACTATTTCCACATAGCCTAGATATATGGTCGGAAATCCATTTGGTAATAACAAAGTTTCTTATCAACTCGTCAGAGTCAGACGAAGTTTTACGAACTAAATGTATTCTGTAACGAAATAGAACCAAACTACACGTATGACGATGTTTTATGAACTATCTTTAAAGAGATAGCCATCACAACGCCTGCAATGAACTTTCCACAGTCAGACAATGTCGTTGATACCATATCGAGAGTGCGTTGCGTTTGTCGTGTGCACACACCAGTGCGTTAACTTCACTGGCTTCCACTCTCAGCCCGTATACAATTCAAAGTTCTGATTTTGGTCCTCAAGTCTCAATTGACTCTTGCTTCGAAGTATCTGTGTGATCTTAAACTTCGTCCCCTTTCTGCCACTTCGCTGCGTCCTCTTAGGTCCTCTGATAGGCTTGACTTCTTTGTCCCCCGAGTCAGGACTGCCATGGCTCAATCCAGATCATTTGCCTGCATTGGTCCCTTCCTATGGAATGGGCTTCCCCCATCAGTTCGCTCTGCCATCCTCTCTGGTAGTCTTTCCTCGTCTTTCTCTCGTCTGAAAACTTGCCTTTTTTCTCGGGGCTGAACGCACTGGGAGCGCTTCTGAAAGGCTCGTGCATGCTGCGAG